>JAXCGZ010003889.1:0-140868 GCA_037179515.1 Halocaridina rubra
GTCCTAATGCTAACACTCTTGACCACTATTGTCTTCAGTGCCCCACAGTGAGAGATGTTTTACCACGAGGTCAGAACTTAATACAGATCTGCTCGTTTTTACTTAATGATGACAACCTTGATGTTATTCTGGCTCGTTATCCTCACTTTGGTGGCCATTAAATATATTGAATTATACATATATTTTCTGTTTGTGTGTTCTGTGTTTCTCTGAGCTTTACTTTTGTATATAATGTACTCTGTGCTGCCATACTGTGAGTTGTGTGTTAGTATGCAGCAATGTTTTATCAATGTGTACACCTCCCTGTAAACTATGTCCTATTCTTGGTTGTGTATCCATTTGAAGCATTATTTGTATGAATTCATGTAATGTCTGATGCCTTGGTGCAATAAATTAATAAAATAAAATAAAAATAATAATCTCTCTCTCACATTAAAATAAAACAAAGAGGATTACATTAATTTCTACATTCCTCAATCCCTTCCAGATCCAGTTCAGAGCCCAAGCGAGGTCACACTGAGAGTAGCCAAATTTTATCGGCCTGAGAACACCCACCGAGGTATATCCGCTTCTTTCCAGGCAGAGCTGAATATGCTTTACTGGAGTGAGGAAGGTAAGGACGTGGGTAGATCAGAGTAATCATACATATATATTACGTAAGGTTAATTTAAGAAGTGGCCACCGTGGCAAGCGGTAGCATCTGCGATTTTGAGCCGTCAGGTTGAGGGTTTGCGGCCCGCAAACCCTCATGATCCCACTTGCCAAAACCAAGAAGGCATCTTCCCAGCCCTTGGTAGAAAAGGGAGTCCGTGATGTAAAGCCGATCAACAATTTTATGAAATGAATTGCTTAAGCTTACACCTGTTTATAGCTGCACCATGTGTATGTAACATGGGATTTTGCAGCTCTTCAGGAAAGCAACCATAATGCCTTCATTATTTTAACTTTATCAATCCAGTGTCATTGTCAGTGATAGGTGCCAAGGTCACATAATTGTACTTACTTGCGTATTTGTATATATTTCATGTCATCTTCATTTCTGACCTAATGAATAACTAAGATGACATTGTCAGGTGAGCAGCAGGTCTGTGTCATACCCCCAAATGTCCTCACCTGTTCTGTAAGATGTTTTGGGGTAAGAAAAAATATTTAAAAGAGGATTGGACAATTTTTTTAACATGAGTGTGATACCGGGACAAGCGTACCACCCTCATTAGGCCCGAGCTCCACGTTATCATTGAGACAAAAAGAGTATAAGGACAAGGCAGAAATAAGAGAAGGATACGCAAAGAAAAAAGGACCGTGAAAGAATCGTTGATTGCCATTCCTTCTCTCTCATATCTCTTTTAGTTGTCTCTTCCGACTCGCAAAAGAATATGAGCGAGATATTCTTTCTCCCTCATTGCCAGGGATAACCTTTTTATGAGCTTTATTGATATCCAGTTTAAAAGTATCTTTATCTATAAAATGTTACTTTGTAGTGTAAGAAGTGTTCATTGAGGTTGTGTTGGTCCTCTAGCGATTCGTCCTGTTGTAATTGGTAGTGAAGATGTTGAATAATGCCACGAAAATATATAGTTAAAGGAAAAATTCCTCCCTTATTCCGTCAAGCAAAACTAAATGGGTTATACCTGTTGGTGGTGGAGATAATTCTCCTTTTCCTTGTACCCTGTGTGCAGTAGTAACCGGCCTTTTATATTTGGTAAGGGTAGTGTTATTACAGTTATACAGACCCACCCTTCTCTGTATATTGCTTAAAGTGTATTCCTCTTATGTTTTATATCATTTGCGTCTCGTTACTGTCCACTTGAACTCTGGTTTTGTGTAGTTATGGAGGAACTGTTAACACCCTTCCATATAGTTTAATAACTCCAATTTCTTCACGTATTTGCAGAGGCAACAATAACTTTCAGCGATGTGTGTGGAAAGTGTTTTGTCACATACCAGGAGAATCTGGGAGAGAAGAGCGTTGACGATTACATGTGCGAAGGGGCGTTCAGGTTCTGCTTTAGGGAAGTTTACGATGCTGAAAAGAAGACATTCACCGATCCGCCAGCGAAGGCACAGCTCATGGGCTTCATTGGAAAGGTATTGGATATGTTCTTGTACTTTCTGCTCCTTCTCTTGTCTGTTTCTCCTAAGTTCATTTGGCCTTGCTCATGAACACTACTGGAGATATTAGGACACTAACTCTCTGGGTTCCATGTGAATTCCGCCCCGAAAATTCCTCCCATGAAAATTTTCTCCCCACCAGCTTTTCATCCAACAAAACCTAACCTAACAATGAAACAAACTTAAGGCAAACATTTATAAAATTGAAATATATTGGTTAATTGGTGGAAATTTATGGGGAGGAATTTTGGGGGTGGATTTTACGGGTCACCCACTCTGTTACCTTTTCCCAGTTAACCATTCCTTTCCACCGTGTACGGAAAATTCACCACAGTTACATATTTTGGTTAGGTTAGGTTACATTATGTGAGGTTAGTTGATGAAATTGCCAGATTTGGTCATTTTAAGGGAACAGCTAATCTCTTTTTATGCAATTTATTTTTATTTACGGTAAAATTTCCTAAAGCCCTTTTGCTTATTCAACTGTGTTTAGTTTAAGCTTGTGAGCTTTAGTTGAAAGATAAGGATAGAGTCTTAATATACTCCAACTTTCTTCTTAATTTTCTCTCTCTGCTTTCCTTAGGCTTTATCATGAGCGTTAAGGGCAAAAGTAGGGATGTTTTTGCACTGACTCTGTTCCTGGGTATCTGTGGAGAAGAGCATGATAGTTGTCCTCAGCGTGCCTTGGCACGAAGACAAATAATGCAAAGAGACACAGATGGGGAATGTTGTGACTTGTCAGATGTGAAGGAATAATAGGAGAACAGTAATGAAAATGCAAGAATATTCACTGTAGATGTAGGCATAGAAAAGGATCGTAACTGAAGAGAGACTTCAACATCGAGCTGTCCAGGACATTCCTATTTACATATATAGACCTTCAGCTGTAGTATCGTAACAGGTGGCTGGTGTCATGGGCCAACATTATCTTACTCTACTCCCTTTTTCCCTTTAACTTACCATCTATTTCTTTTCCTCCTTTTATGGGTATGGATATATGTAATTCTGTAGGACATGAGAACGAGAATATTCACATTCATATATGTTCTTCCTATATATAAAAATTACATACTGTAATTTTTAGATTCCTGTTCATGCTAGAGCTATTGACAGAGCCCATGCAACAAGAGTGCTTTTTTATTTGAACCGCAATCTTAGATCATTTTGTTTTACAAGTAAAAGATGCCATTTATTAGTGTGGATGTTTTTCTTTATTCTTTTCCATCTTCCACGTTTCTCACTCTGTTATGGTTTCTTAATATTTCTGTTTGTCTGGAATTGTATCACGATTTTTTTTATCCGTCTCTCTGGTTATGAAAACTGAAATTATGTTACAGTTTCCCTCTTGTAGTAAATCTTAGAGAATCCAATACTGAGTTTTTTTCCACATTGTACATGACAGAGTACTCCTGGGATGAGCGGTGCATATAGAAGCTCCTCCTACAGGTGTGGCTGCCCTTCTCAGATTTGGGAGGATGTAGCATATTAAAAAAAAGAATTATTTTGAAAACTGTTGCATTAAAATTTATTTTAATTCTTTTCAGGGCAAGGGAAAAGGGAAAGGGAAGGGAAAAGCTAAGACCTTAGAAGAAGACCGAGATGATCAGAATCACTTCCAAGGATTTGAGGAGTACCCAAAGGTGGCACATAAACTACGTACCCTCGATGTTTTCTCAGGCTGTGGTGGTAAGTTTTAGGTACAAGATGGGAGTTTCTTAACTGTCCTCTGGTGTTGTGCATTTACCGTGAGTATTTAGGGATCACCGTGGCAAATTGGTAGCGCCGTGACATAAAGTCGTCAGGTCGAGGGTTTGTGGCATTCACTCAGGATAACGATCACACCAGCCAAAACCACAGTCCTTCACCAGAAGGCACCGTCCTAGCCCTTGGTAGGAAAGGGAGTCCGTGACATAATACCGATCGCGTCATATCTTGTTTTTATAGGGTTAGAAGAGAAAAGAGTTGGTGATTCCATTTTTCAGAATCAACGGACAAAATCTGGAGCAGCAGAATTAGATTTTTTCAGTTGTGGCAACACTGGACAAGAACCACTGCTTCAAGAGAGAGAAATGCACAAACATTTGTGGCTACCACCAGCCCAGTGTATCGCAATAGAAATAATAATATATAGGTGTGAAAGGGAGAGAGAGAAATGAAAAGTGCTTTAGGCTAATGTTTGCTTTGTGTCTCACAATAATTGTAATAATGCCCCATATACTTACGTTTTCTGTAGAGAATGTTGTATTTAAAAAAAAACCATGGCAGGATGGCACATTTTCAACCTCAAGTAGCTCTTTACCTAGGGTTATGTAAATCACATCTGTGGGAAGTGAATCCATCAGGACTCAGTGGGAACTAGGCACTAGATCCATTGTGTTCCAGAAATAGTTTAGCGTATATAGTTATTCGTCCTCGTCTGAGCTACGTATAAAGTTACCCAAGCTTTTCTTCTTTTTCTTACAGGTCTTTCTGAAGGGTTTCACCAAGCTGGTGTGAGTGAGGCTAGGTGGGCAATAGAGGTGTTCGAACCCGCAGCTCAAGCTTATCGACTGAACAACCCCAAGGCAACCGTCTTCACGGACGACTGTAATGTTCTCCTGAAGATGGTCATGGATGTAGGTTTTTCTTTCCCTCCCCTTTTCTCATTGAGTTTATCTCAAGTTTAGGCAGATTTCTCTTTGCGAAGAAAAGTGACAATGGAGTATTGCAAAGTAATCTTTTCAGTTACTGTAACACCAAGGCCCCCAATAAGCTTGCTTGTCAAACCAGTCTGTTTTTTTGTCTTTCATAACTGGTCTGTTCAGCTATAGAAATACCTATTTCCAGAGAGTATAAATGAGCAAAAATGGTAAATGTTCATAGAATGTATTCTTTCTCATTATTTTTCCTATATTGTTTCTCTGTTTTGTTACCCTTTTGGAATGTGGAAAGACACTATATTTTAAATGTAAATGACTGTTGCTGGAGATTAGATGGACTTCCGCACTAATATTCCTCGCATGTCATAGATGACCATAAAGGATTGCCTTGAAGAAAGAGAATTCCACCTAGATATATTGTGTAGTAGGAGACAGGTCATGGGTCAACATGTGGCTCCAAGACCAGTGGAGTGCGTGTGAGTATGAGACAGGTAGAGTGGATAACCCTGGTGGTAGGTGGAGAAAGAAAAAATTCACTTATGTTTTCTATGTACCATAGCAAAACACTAAAGGGATATTTCTTTTGGAGAGGAAGAAGGAATACTGGTCTTGGTTTTCCTGCACGTTGTAAGCTGTTACTACTAGTAATAATGAAAGCAAGGCATGATGAATCCCTGTTAAATCTCTTATTACAATTGTGGCCACTGATTTTTGAGTGAGGTATTATGGCTTAATGTTAAAAGCATAAGAATTAGTAAAATAGTACAGCATAACCATTATATAGTGATATTTTAGCATCATTATATTGTGTAAAGCAGGGGTCTCCAAAGAGGTAGATATCGACCCCTGGGGGAGAACCGATGGGACTATTCAAGGGGTTGCTAAATGTCTGAAAACTGCACATCTACTTTAAAATGATTATTAATTTATTTTATTGTACATGCCTGGGGATCGATAGGGATCAAGGATTCTATGAAGGAGCATGATGGTGTAAAAAGTTTGGGGACCCCTGGTTAAAACATGCAGGGTTTACAAAAGTTGAGATTGTTACTCTTTGTGTATGGTATGAACATAACAGGGACAGAACATGAATGGGAAAGGTCAGCGTCTTCCCCAGAAGGGCGATGTGGAGTTGCTCTGCGGTGGACCTCCTTGTCAAGGCTTCTCGGGAATGAACAGATTTAATTATCGTCAGTACTCTTTATTCAAGGTACGTTGTCATGTGTAGCCAATGGCTTGATCTTAATTCAGTAGTACTGCATGCTGAAAGGTGACTGTGAGCCATATGTTTAACACGTCGGCATTGGAAACTAGTTGCAATTTTTTTGTTATGCAGATTTGTATCTTTCATCAGAGTCTCCTGCATACCTAGACAGGGGGAGGTAATATATATTAAAAGCAAACATTATTTGCATTGGCCTGCTTTGATTACTGCTCTCACATATGAGGTGCTTCAGACACTTATCTCCTTAATAGCATTGAATCTAAGGCCATCAGACTTATCAATGAGCCTGCTGTTACTTCTAATCTTGATTCTCCTCTTTGCTGGAAGGTATCACCTCTTTCCCTTTTTTTATTGTTACTACTTCCATCATTGCTTGTTTCCTTCCACTTCCAGACTTTTTAACTTACTGCTTCTGTATTCCTAACTTATAACATTTCTTCTTTCGTAATACGGATCTATATACATCTCAGGGACTCATCCTACCATATTTCTAAGTGTTCATTACTCTGACTATTCTTTCTGCCCATCTTTTATATTTATTTTTCTCTTATTTCTACCTTGTCCCTAAACTGCTACTTTTTCTCCTTCTTAAGTGTTTTCTTGGTGCTCGGGCCTTATGAAAACACTTTTTTTTTCCATCTCAGTGTCACATAAAATAAGAAAAAGATCTATAATATTTTTAAATACCTTTCATTGGTCTATTCTTTCTTAGCTGCCACTAGTGGTATTTATTTTCCTTTATTAAACACATATGCAAGGATGCACATATACATTCACATACACGCATCTCCAACGGAGGAATACTATATTAAAAACTGGTAGCTGCATAAAACTTATTACAAGCACTAAATCAGGGCTTTATTAAGGTGACTGTTATAAGTATAGAAAGTTGATGCCTCCGGCCTCCACGTCAGTTGTCTGACTGAAATGATATCTTTGAGATAGAGAGATGGAGTTGGTATTGCATTCCATTTAAGTTAACTTATTACTGAGGGAGGAGAACTAGAATACTTCCGTGTTCCCCAGCGTGTCGTAATAGTCGACTAAATAGAGAAGAGCAAGTGGACTGGGAATTCCTCTTCTGTTATTTCTCTACCCAGAGAGTCAGAGTATTTTGCCTTGACTCAGCCACTCCTTAGAAGGGGAAAAATGGCTCATGCATATAGACAGTTTACTACAAAAAGGGAAAACAGATGTTTTTCGGGATTCCATTTGGATCAACGGTCCAACCCCACAGTTAATATTCACATAAGACAATAGATAACTGTTAAAAGACATTTATGACTCCTTGGCATATATTAATTACAGAGAACGCATGTGTGTGCAACCCACCTTCCTTATGAGTTAGAGGCCTATGGTATATAGAGATTCTAAATTCATTAGCTTCATTATACCTCACCAATTTTTTATTTTACTATTTTTTTGTGCCAGAAATCAGATTGCATATGATCTTTCCATTTATAATAACTTGCTTCAGATTTTATTAGTTGCAGTTAACCTCACCAGCTGTGTGTGTGTTTTGTTTTTTATTATTATTATTGGGTGCTTCTCTGCTACAATTTTATTCTTGTTTCAGAATTCATTTGTTCTATCTTACTGCACCAGTTGCTATTCTTGTTCCAGAATATCATTAGTTAAACCAGAGCTTTCCAACTGTTATTTTCGTTACAGAATTCACTTGTTACGTCTTACCTCTCCTACTGTGATTACTACCGACCAAAATATTTCCTCTTAGAGAATGTCCGCAACTTTGTCTCATACAAGTGCTCCATGGTCTTGAAACTGACCATGAGTGTGTTAGTTAAAATGGGATACCAGTGTACTTTTGGTGTAATGCAGGCTGGTAATTACGGTGTTGCGCAAACTCGCCGTAGGTAAGCCCTTCAGATCGTTTGGTTTTTGCAATTTTTTTTTATATTGCTATTGTGTAATACCTAGATTTTTTGGGCAGTTTTCAGTGATGGTTCTTACTTTTCAGATTTGTGTGTATAGATTTTCTCGCTTTTTTTTTTTTCTTTTTTTTTATTTACCTGTCCAAAAAAATTTTCTCTTTCTCATCCTGAATTCAGTCTCTCTTCTGTCAATCCGTATGCATAGCCTCCTTGCAAGATCATTCAACCTTAGAATACTTTTGCTATCCCATATTGATATACCTATTAGCTTGCATTATATATTTTTTTTCCAAATGTCCAAGCTATGCCAGGGTGCTTTGTATTATTATCATACGCACCACAGGGAAAATCTTGTTATTCCAAAGTTTTTCCGCAGATATATAATCCTTATTTCCTGTTGCTAAAATTACATTTGACATTTGCTGTAAATTTTTTACATTTACACTTGTTTACTTGCATATATCTTCAGTCTGTCTTAACTTAGACAGTGGGAGAGAAAGAATTATACATCCATTTTGCCAGCATATTATAAGAACTAAATAAATGAGATCCGAAGTAAGAGCCCAGCCGTCTCATTCTCCATGAATTTCTATTCTTGCCCCAAATAAATGCCTGACGAAGTGAGAATGGATCTAGGTGTGTTTAAACCATGCTGACTCACTTCATTTGCAGTAGTTATGGCCACCCTGCTGAGATTTGTTGGATATGGTGTCTCATTTAAAAGAAACAATTTGTATTAATTTCAGAGCCATTATTCTCGCTGCATCCCCTGGTGAAAAACTGCCTTACTACCCGGAACCCACGCACACGTTCTCCCCCAAAGCCTGCCAGCTATCAGTAGTCGTAGATAACAAAAAGGTAAAAAATCTTCGACCGTTTACTTAAGAATTAAATATCATTCCTAACTGATTTCATCTTTCCTCTGCCCTCTTATTGGAAGCTAGACTGCTTTTCTAGTTTGGATGGCTAGAGGACTGGTAAATATTTATGCAGCAAGTAATAGAGTTTTAAGAGGTTGATGAAAAAGGAAAAAACATATGGGTTAGCTCAGGCTTAAACTCCACAGTGGTGAAGGCATGCGTGAGGGGAAATTAATAGCTGCTATGTATATAAAGTATTTTCAGGCAACATTGCACTACAATTTTTAGTAAAGGAGAAGGGTCAAAGTAGGCAAGTCTTGGGCCTGACCAAGGAGCTTGTTTACTATATATGGAATACAGTGTTTGTAGTGCAGGCAGTAAAGGAAAATTTTAAGGTGTGAAAGAAATTTTTTTTATGCCTTCGAATAAATTCCTTTGTAAAATTTCGTCAGATATGAATATAAATTATTATACCAGCAAAATGACACTGACTTCAGAGCTGCAGCTGCTATTTATTATCTAGGATATATTTTTTCTTTACACACGGCCTGTTGAAAAATCATAATAGCATTCAGAGCTGCAGATGCTATTTATTGTCTTGGATATGTTTTTTCTTTACACCGGCTTGTTGAAAAATCATGATAGCATTTGTTGTTCATGCGTTGATAGTTAATACCATATCATTGAATTTATGAAATAATCAGCATTTTTATGAGAGATTTAATGCTTGCTTGTTGTAAGTGTGCTGCTCCATTGTGTAAGTTTACTTTAAGAAGACATAAACAATCCTTGTTTCCAGTTCACGTCCAACTGTCAGTGGGTTGAGTCGGCCCCTCTGAGAACTATAACGGTAAGAGATACGATGTCCGATTTACCCGAGATCCGCAACGGTCATCGTAAGGAAGAAATGAGTTATGGTACTGAACCCGAGTCCCACTTCCAGCGTTTGGTGAGTTGGCAGCGAATTCTTGTTAAAATGCAGCAGTACTAGAATGTAGATTGTTTTGGTTACATATCTACTCAACTAAATTCTGTTGTTCTTAAATATTCTTATATCGTGGCAGCTGACTTACGTTGTATTCACATTTTGTAAGTTCCTGGGTGGGTTGGTTAGGGGGGCAAAATAGAGATGAATGGTCACAGTGGCATCCATCCATCTGTGTGACATCTCTTTTAACAACCTACCAGCATTTCTTGCATGTCATAAGGGCTGGCAATCCTTTCTTGCTTTTTATTCCAAGCTACATAACGATGAAATGGGTGTGGATGCATAGAGCATAATTAAGACATTCAACCTTTTATTCTCCACTTGTAGCCACGGTTGTTTCCAGTATGAGATTTTGTAATGTTGAGAAATAAGTATCGTATTAGTAGCCACAGTTGTCTTCAATGTGAGATTGTGTAATGTTGATAAATAAGAAATGTATTAATATTCAAACTTTCCTTCTGCTTATGTTGTCTCCCATCAAGATTCGTGGAAACCAGTACCAACCAGTTTTACGAGACCACATTTGCAAAGACATGACCCCTCTAATTGAGGCTCGTATGAAGCATATTCCCACGGCACCGGGATCCGACTGGCGCAATCTACCTAACATCGAAGTTCGTCTCTCCGATGGCACTCTCTCCAAAGTCTTGTAAGGAGTACAGTATATATTTATTACCATAATCATTATTATTGTAGAATGACTTCATGCAATGTGTGCTCTGCTCATTATCTTGCCAGAGCTCTGCAAATTGCTGTATATTTTCATTTGCCTACTCATTATATATGCTTAACTGGCAAGAGCTAGGAGATTACAGTTGTTACTGCTTTCCTTTCCACATTATTGACATTCCAAAGTATAAATATCAAAATTATGCTTCAAAATGAGTTTTCTCAGTTTCTGCTTCTGTAATATGAAAGTTTCAGGCATTAAAGTTGAGCTGGGAAATCTGCTTACTTATAGTAAAACTGTTCGTTACTTATTTAATTGTCTTCCTCCTCCAGAAAATACGCTCACCCAGACAAGAAACACGGTCGATCCTCTACAGGAGCGTTACGTGGTGTCTGCGCGTGCGCTGCTGGTAAAGCCTGTGATCCCATGGACAAACAGTATAACACACTTATTCCGTGGTGTTTACCTCATACGGGTAACCGCCACAACAACTGGGCTGGTTTGTACGGCAGACTGGAATGGGATGGTTTCTTTTCAACGACTGTTACTAACCCTGAGCCTATGGGAAAACAGGTTGGTTAAAGTTGTGGTTGTTTTTCCCTAAACTGCCTAGCCGAACAGCCCAGTGTCCCCAGGAAAGGCCAAAGCCACTCCTGGGCTTGCCCTTTGAGCTTTAAGAGAGTGTATTTCGTATTGTTGGTATGGCACCAACTGCCTGTTGCAATACTACAGCTGAAGGGTCTTGTGGACATAAATAAAACTGTCCAGGACGGTTCGGTGTTAAGTCTTCCTTCAGTTACGGTTCTCTTTCTATGCCTTCATCAACACCGAATATTCTTGGATATTTGTTACACATGTCTTATTATCCCTTAACATCTGACAAGTCACAATACTCTGTTTCTCTTTGCTTTCTTCGTGCCCAGGCCCGATGAAGGTAGATTTATTTATTTTTATGCCTGTCCTGGTGTGAATGCTGTATAGTTTATCAATGGCTTGAATAGAAATGGTAGAAAATTTTCGTGCAGCTTCAGAAATTTTTAAACAGTAACAAACTGTGCATATATATATATATATGTATATATATATATATATATATATATATATATATATATATATATATATATATATATATATATATATATATATATATATATATATATATATATATATATATATATATATATATATATATATATATATATATATTTATAGAATTTTCCTTTCTAGGGTCGAGTTTTACATCCGGAACAGACTCGTGTCGTTAGCGTACGGGAATGCGCCCGTTCTCAGGGATTCCCGGACACCTATCGTTTCTATGGTAGCATACTTGAAAAGCATAGACAGGTAAGTAGTATTTTCTCTGTTTACTGCTAGGTGTCCTTCAAAATTGGCAGAATTGAACCTAAAATCATTTAAATTTCTTGTTTTAACAGTAATACTGAAAATGTGATCAAGTTTGTAATTTCTTTATTTTAAATGTGTAGGTTCTTTTAGGAATCTTTACCCTTATTCACTTTATCATATTGGATTCATGCTTGAAATTTGATGTTTAAAGTGCATTTAGAGAATGAATTCAGCCCTCGTTCGTCACGTTTTAGCAGGCTACCAGAAATTATCCCAAGTAATCATGGAAGTAGAGCTCCACACCCCTATTGCAGAAGAACCCACTAGAAGACTCCCATGAATATTTTGTTATTTATTGTTGTTGCCTCTGACTAACAGACAATGAAATTGGAGATGAACAAGGCATATTGGAAACTCATATTGTTTTGCTACCATTGTGGCCACCTTTCTTACTTAGGAATATGAAATCTCATTTCAATAAGCAAAGAAGAGTATACATGTTAGGAATATTCGCCGTAAACATTTTTGCTCTAGGAAATTTCGTTGTATAGGAAGATTCGCCTTAGTTACATATTTAGGCTAGGTTAGCTGATGAAGTTTCCATTATAAGGGAAAGCCAATCTTTTTTTTATTATTATTTTCATGGCGAAATTTTCTAGAACCAGAAATGCATTATTTTTTTTTCTCTCTTTATATCGGTATTTGATCTTTAATCCCGTTTTACACGGTTAATATTTGGTCTTTCAGATTGGCAATGCTGTTCCTCCACCCATGGCAAGAGCCATCGGACTGGAAATCTTGAAGTGCCTGAGCCACAAAGAAAGTTCAACAGTGAAGCCGCTGCCAATCGCTCTGGAGGAGAGCCGAGTTGTGGCTTTGGACAAGGCATAAGATGCATAAATACTGGCAGATAATATATATTACTTTGTTGAGCCTATGAAAAAAGGCAGGTTATGTTCAGAAATGTGTCCTCACTGTTAAGATTTGTGGGTGGAAACCCTGCTAGCATCGGTGGGAAATTCATGTGTTTTTAAATTTTTTTTATATTTTTATTTTATCGTGAATTGAAACGAGTGTATATTTGATCGTTGTTTTCTGTTTTATCATAAAAAATTTATACCATGTCATATTTTCTCTCTCTCTCTCTCTCTCGACAGCTGTTCATTAGCTCACCTTCATGTTTCTTTCATATGAGATACACATAAAAATGAGAAAATTTTTATTCATTTTCATTTCATATACTTTTTTCAGAACAGTAAGAGGACTTTATATGGGACATAAAAATGCAGTTTATCTATAGAGTATATAAATAAAGACCTTAGTTTGTGTTCCTATATAATTGTTTATATTGAAAATTTCCTCATATTCGTAAGAGATAACTTTCGATGAATCCACACATGGAAGAGTTAGCGGAAAAATGAGAGACAAAGAGAGTGGATTTATTAGTGGGAGAGCAAGCTTTAGAACCATCAGGAAGACTGAGAGGGGGAAGGCTTGAGTTACAGAAGTTTTTGGCTAAGGATAAGAAACATTTATCAGAGAGAGTAGAGTTCAGGCCATCAACTAATCTTCTAATTAGGGAGCCTTAGACCTTCGAATTTGAGTGTGCAGCAATTCCTAGCTTTAATAAGCGCAGAAGAAGCGTGGTATGACAGGTATGGCCGATCCCTGGCCTGAATAGCCAAGGAACAGGATCAATCAAACTGAAAGATTGGAGGGAGAAAAAGTTTTGATAGAAAAGGGAATAAACACCTCCATTCCCGAAGTTACGATCTCAGCAAATTTTTGGGCTACCTGATCAAGGTTGCATGTCCAAAAGCATTAGTCATCCTATGGAAAATCGAGGAGAAAGTTTTGAAAATCATCATGAGAGGTATCCTCATAGGGCCAAGACGGCGCTTGGTAGGGGGGATTGTTGGTGGGGGAGCGAAAATAGATTTTTCCCATCGCCCATCGTATTAAGAAATACTCTCTGGAGGTGGTGCTGCTTGCACCAGGTTCAAGCCACTATCAGGAGAGAGACAGCAAATAGGCCAGGCTCACATTCACTGATAATCCATTTTACATGCTTAAGGATGCAATGGGGGTTGATACCCGTACTCTGGGAGAATTTAAAAAACTGCACGAGCTGTGCTAGCAGTGTTCTCTCTTCTGTTTCAGTTTGTTATACCTAGATATTTCTTATAGTTTAAATTGAGGTTAGTAAATTTCCAGGTTCTAATTTTAAGTTTTATAGGAGACTCTGTTCCCTGTAAGTTTATCAGACTGCTCTGAATATATGAAAAAGGACAGCAATATAGAATCATTACACCCACTAACCTTATGCTTAGGAGGACAGAACATCAGATACTGAAGCTAGACGTCTTCTTAACTTTGTTGATGAATATATCTTGTCTCGATGGGTTAATGAAGTAACTAGAGGTAATAACATCATGGATCTTCTGTTTGCAACAGATTAAAGTGTGACAAAGCTGTATATTGACGAGTCTTGGGGTGGAAGGAACCATATATTGATCAGGTTCTCTTTTCTTACCAATTTTGATAGACCACCTGGAACTGAGAAGAAAATTCTATTTGGGTTGAGCTAACTTTACAGGTTTTCGAGATAGTTTAGAAGATATTAAAGGGCAATAATATAAATGCCATATATTGCTCACTAGAGTAGCAATTTCTGGAACAGCAGTCTGCATTCATCCCCTCCATGATAACCAAGTCAAATTCACTGAATGGCCCATGGGCCAGATTTTAATTTTATTTCATATCTTCAAATATTACTGCTATGTAACTGCTGTAGCTAAAATTATTAGGTAACTAAACTTGACAGTTTTAGAAGTGAACGTTTGGCCCAAATTAAAATGAAACATTTCTTATGTTGCTTATATGGCATAAGCTCCAAGTTACTTATCGACATTGTTGATAGTACTGTACCTGTTTAACTTAGGTTGTAGAAAGCAATATGTATTAAATAAAGAATTTATATATTATGATAACATAGATATATACTATTTTATATAATAAAAATATAATATAATAAATACATAATAATGACAATTTAGGTATAATATAAGAATAAGCTTATCTTTATGTCTCGACTACACATTTTAAGAAAATAACGGGAATCTTAACAGGTGTTACAAAATGCCTCACATTTATCTTTTCTTATCTTTATTAAAAAAAAAATTTAAACACATGGATATAAGCCATGGACAATTATCTGCAGTGCTATTCCTGTAAAATTTAGTTATATACATAAGATTTTTAAATTTTTTGTACTCTGTATAAGCCCCCAACCAGTGTTACGCAAGATTTGGCCAATATTCACAGCATTGGAGGTGATGAAATGGAACTACTTAAAGCTGGTTTGATTGCAAGTTTTGTCTTTCTTCTCCTGCATATCGTATATTATGGATGGCTGACCATTAATTTCAAGTTGCGCATTACCAATCAAGAAGATAGCTTGCAAATCATCTTAGCATACAGGCTCAGTATGTAAATTTTTTTTTTTAATTGAGCTGAGTAGGATAGCCTTATCGGTACCACTGTAGCATGCAGTCTACCTCACTATCTGTAGCCTGTTGTACCCTAACGAGGTTAGGTTAGATTAGTTTGGTTGGGTCATGAAGCTGTTGTACCATAACCTGTCTTAACCAAGCTAAACTAACTCAGCCTTGTTAGGTATCTGTAGCAGAAGAACTAGCGTATCAGAGCTTCATTGTACCTTGTGCATCCTTACCTCTGCCATTTGTGCTGTGGTAAGAAAAATTAAAGCTCTTGGGGAGGAAGAAACGTTAGCCTCCTAGTGCTCTATCTCTTTTAGTTTGCTCTTATGACTCACAGGCAATACAGATGTGGTATTCTTATTCTTCCTCCATTAAGGTTAAATGTATATTTATACATTATTCAAAAACAGTAATCCCCCTTGAAAAGGGAATGGCCACATCAATTCACATTCAATTAATTTCATTCACTCCACTAATACATCATCTTTTTTGCAAACAAGCTAATTTTTCCCTTCCGTTATACTCTCTATAACAACAACCATGCATAATCAAAGAGCCAATTACTAGAGTTCTGGTACGAGTAATCCTACCAGGACCCTTCAAATACTTTGACTATTTGCAGGAGGAAGGGAATTCTCAGCCCCTCGCTCTGCCCAGTTAGTTCGATTTTACAACTTGGAGGCAGTATTCTAGTCCTCTCACTTCGTCCATTGAGTTCACTTTTAAACACGGAGGAAGTATTCTAGTCCCCTCATTCTACCCATTTAAATAACTTTTACAACATGAAAGCAGTATTCTTGCCATTTAGTTCAATTTTGCAACACGGAGGCAGTAATCTAGTTCTCTGCCTCAGGAGATGGAAGATCAAAATGTTAAATTGGTGAGAATGAAGAACGTGTGGTAGATGGTGCTCAACTTCTCACTTGGAGAAAACCCACCCATCTTACAATACATATAGTATATGAAAAATTACATGAAACGTATCCCTATTCATAGGAGATAGAGTATTCTACCTTCTTGGCTCCTACTTACTGTATAAGGCATCTACAAGTGATATCTCAACTGAAATAGAGAATTTAATTTCATTCTTTCCCTATGTGTTATAGAGGAGGATTTGAGTAGTTGGGTACTTTTTGGCACTTTGGCGTTGCCCCTTTGGCATTTAACTATTTTAACCTAGCCAAAAGGGCAATGACAAGGCAATTTTGCGCCAAGTAGTCCCATTCTGGGACTTGAATGTACCCCTAATGATGGTAAAAAGGATTCTATTCACATTCCTTGCATGTCATAATAAGCAACTAAAGGGGTTAGGAATATAGATTATGTAGCTTAATGTTTCAGTTCAGATATTTTTTAAGCTATGTATCATATACTGATAGCATGCATTTCAATATATAAAAACTGGTGACTTGAAAAAGATTAAAAAATAGGTAATATTTATAAGTAAATATTTTCCTTCATCTTTCCCATAGACAGCTCTCGAGGAAAGGCAATACATGAAGGCTCCTTGGAAAGCTCTGCTGTGAGTCCAAGTAAGAATATAGTTTTTTCTTTTTCTTTCTACATACCCATGTTGAGTTCAGTGAAAATAGTGTATCAATATTTTATGAAACGAAATGAGCTTTGTTTTATTTTTTACAATATATATCGCTAAGCTGTCCGTTTGTACATTCATTTGCAGTTTATTTAACTTAATCATTATTTTGACCGTTTTACTTACAGATCATAAAGTGATTCCTACAGGTAAAAATGTCACATCATTCTCGGCAAATGTTCTCATATACAACCGAGTACCTAAATGTGGTTCAACGACATTAGGCAAGGCCATTGAAGTGTAAGAATTCTTGTCTGTTTTAGAGCTGTTAGATGTTTGATCCCACCTTAACCCCACTAATTTGCTTTAATATGCAAAAGGGGGCTTTAAAGAAATAAACCTATTTTTCAGTCCCCATTCAGTTCATCAAGTCTCTCTCTCTCTCTTGTAATTATAATTTGGATTAGGTTTCTGGCCAGGAAGATTGTGCCGAACAGCATAAAGATAATATTAATAATTATTACGTTAATGCCCAGTCTTTATTAAGTCATAAGAATGAACTGGAACCACTGATAATAAAACAAAAAATAGATATATTAAGTGTTAGTGAAACATGGCTCTAGCCTTAAATTTGTAATGAATTTGTGAACATTCCAACATACGATGTGTATCGTGAAGATAATGGTCGAGGTGGAGGAGCCTGTTTATATGTAAGGGACTATTTCAAGGTAAAAGAAATAAAGAATATTAGTGAGAAGCATGAGGGTGTGGAATCCATATGGTTATCTATTCAATATCGCTATTTACCATCTTTTGTAATTGGTTGTTTATATCGCCACCCTAAGGCGAGCGCTGACTCTTTTACTTATATTTTAGACACTTTTAAGAATTTGCTTTTACCTGATAAACCTGTTTTTATTTTGGGGGATTTTAATGATGATTTACTGAAAACACATAACAAGATGAAAAAACTTCTAGCTAATCTAAAATTAGATCAACTAATTAACCAGCCAACACGAAACACTCCAATTTCTGCCACTTTGCTTGATTTAATGATAACCCAACTGAATGTATTACCAGGTCCCGTGGCAGACTACGAGGCGATAGCTTTATCCTTAAACATAAGGAAACCTAAAAGAAAACCAGTATTCAAAACATTTCGTTGTCTTAGAAATTATTCCCAAGAAACTCTTTGTAATCTTCTAATGAATGAAATAAACACTCTTAATGGTATTTTAAGAACAGATAATGTAAGTAATCAAGTTCATATATTGACTGAAGTGATGACAAAATGTATAGATATTAGTGCACCGATAGTAACAAGGGAAATAGTACGTCCACCAGATCCTTGGATATCAGAGGAAATAACAGATTCTATGAGAGAGAGAGATGAGTTACTGAGGAACCTTAAACTTAATAAATATAATTTAGTACTAAGAGAAAATTATAAAGAACAAAAGAAGAAAGTAAAATATACTATAGATAATAGTAGAAAAATGTACTATAAAAATTAATTCAAAAGTAATAAACATGACATTTCAGCTTCCTGGAAAATTGCCAAAAAGATGCTTTATACTGATAATAATAATAACAATTTGCTGATATCTGAAAATAAAGAGGACGTAATGATGAAAGCAGAGAATTTTAATGCATTTTTTGCAGATGTTGGAAAAATAACTTACGAAAAAACTCAAAATGAACCTGAAAGAAATTATAATATTCATCCTGATGCATATCAAGAAGGTATTATAATAATAATAATAATAATAATAATTGTGGGAATGATGATAATGATGGTAATAATAATAGTAATGATGATGATGATTATGATAGTAGTAATAATGGTAATAATGATAATAATAACGATAATAACAACAATAATAATTATATTAATAATGGTAATAATAATAATAATAATGATGAAGGTGATAATAATAATATAATAATCAGGATGGATTTCTTCAGTTCATACTATCTCCAGTCGATTGTGAGACAGTGATACTGACTATAAAAAGTTTAAAAGAATCCAGTGCATGTGGGTCTGATGGCATCTCACATTGAGCTGGTGGTTGAGATCTTTGACTTTGTCCTAATAGTATCATCGTGTTACGGTGATTGAGCTGTTATTGTTTGCCAAGGGGGATGGAGGAGTCAGCTACTGCTTGTAAGGTGTTAACTAGATCAGCCTCAGCTTGATCGATGTCATCTGGAGGAGTGTACAGTGAGTACCAGTCGTTGATGTGTTCCTGGAAGCTGCTCCATATGGCCTTTTTGAAGTTCCACTGGGGAGGAGGGGTGGGGATTTAGAAGGTATCTTGAATTCCCAGCTTGAGATGAGCCCTATAGTGGTCACTTTTGTCGTGAGGGTGTTTTTCCCTCGTGACTACTTACCTTTGGGAGTCAGAGATGAAGGTGAGGTGCAGAATACCTCCTCTGTTGTGGGTTGGCATGTGGTCATTGAGCATGGTGATATCTTCTCAGTCATCCAACAGATGCTTGATGTGTCTGTCTGCTCTGTCAGTGTAGTTTCAGTTGAATCTGGGCTTGTGAGGATTAAAGTTACCACCTCGGACCAGGTCTGTCTAGCTGGTTATGTCGAAAAGGGTAGTTAAGTTCAGTTCACCTTCCTGGGGTCTATGGATGTTATAGAAAGCGATATTGCTGCTCTGGATATTCATGTTGACAGCCTGAATGTGGGCTCCCTCTCCACTGTTCACAGTTTGCGTGACTTCTCCAGTCAATATGTTATTCTTGATGAAGGTGGCTCTGCCTCTATTAATTGAATGTAGCAGTGTCTGATGTCTAGCTCATGGATTTAATAAGCTAAGTGAGAGTGACATAAGAAATATGAAGTTATATTGCATTTCCTTTATTTTGGCATACACTCAGGGTGACGATAACATCTGCTAGAATAAGTCCTTCGCAAGAAGGCAACCGTCCTAGCCCTTGGTTGAAAAGGTAGTCCGTAACGTAAAACCGGATCAATCAATATATTTGGAGGACAGGAGTGTGCTTAATTTAGCCCCTATAATATCAAGATGTGAAATTGAGTACCTCATTGCTAACTGAAGATTAGTGAAGTATATTCTTAACCTGATACAAATGAGTAGATATAATATCTCTATTTTCATATCCTGATTTTGATAAACAAATAATTGCATTTAATGTTTTTTCAGACTGGCAAGAAAACAGCATTACCAGTACTGGCCAGCAAAAGTGTTTTTTCACCGATATCTAACAAATGACCAGCAACATGAACTGCTGACAAACGTATATAATATGAGCCTTACGTCTCCCATATGCTATAATCGTCACATGTATTTCTTCAATTCCATAGGGTGAATATATGTTTTTTTTTTTATTGTAAGCTGCAAGTATTACATAATCTTTGAAAACAGAATCTCTTGCGATAATGATAGAGACTGTGTGCCTGCATTTTAGTCACTTAGATTAATCCTCTTAATAGTATATGTTATTTTTTTCTACAACATATGTACTATCTCACCTTTTTATGTGTCTAAAAGCACCCATTTAAATACAAAAAAGTTACATTTATATATGACTGTTTATTCTAAAAAGTTTTTTTTATTGCTTCCTAAGCTGCTTGACCTAATAACCCCGAGTCCTTAAGCAAAGCCAATGCTGATCCTTGATTTTACCACAGACCTTTCTGGAGTGCATGCTGTGTTATTGGTATATGTAATTATAAGCATTAAAGTCTTCCATTATGTGTTTGATTGTATGAGGTGATGGGTTACATCCTAGACAGGCATCACTGAAAGTGTCATCCACTCTTCTGATTGTCCAGAAGGGCGGGATGGTGCCCACATCGCATCCTGGTCAGGTAGACTGTGTCTTCATGGGGAATGAAGGTTTCTGAAGGATTGTTGCCCTGCTTCCTATGTAGAAAAAAGTGTCTTTTATTATATGCAATAAGCTCGAGTTAAACAAAGCTTAATTAAATTTTTGATAGCTATATATATTATTGCTTATGGTTATTCATGGTATGTATTTTTTTTTATTCCAGAAATGATAATGGCAAGATAGCGTGGATCAACTTGATTCGTGACCCAGTTGAGAGAATCATTAGTCAGTTTTATTATCTGAGGGTGTACAACAAGGACAGAGAAAAGTGAGATGCTATTTCTACATTTTGATAAAGTTTGGTAAAGTATGTGGAAGAAGGAAACAAATAGCTCATGTGGAAAATAATAAGGTGATTAGTTATAGCATATGTAATGGGTTAGGAAACTTAAATGCAAGATTAGGCGTTTCTACTCAAGAAGGGGAGAAATGATAAAGGTACTGTGAATCACTGAGTAGAAATCCGTGTCAGAATAAGTTATATTCGTAGTGTATGATGGCATTCTAGCTGTTGCACTGTGATGAGTATTGGACTCTAGATGCTGGTGTAAAGAAAAGAAAAGTGTTGAAGATGAAGTGTTTTAGAAGATTTTGTGATCTCAAATGGTTCTTTAGGGTGAGGAATGAGAGCGGTAGCTGTATGGGTGTGGGAAAAGTTGAATAAGGGTGAAATAGTGAGTTTTAGCTGCTTTGGGTCACTTAGAAAAAATTAATTCTAAGTATAAAGCAGTTTCAGCAAAGCCCCTATTCTATAGCTCTACACAGATGTCCCTAACACAGTAATTGTCGAGTTATGAAGGGTCTTCTTCTCGTCGCATTACAAAACAGGGTTTTTTCATTCTTTATATTGACTAAGGAAGAAAGTTATCACATGCACAAGCCTCGTAACTCATATGTATGCTTCCCATGAAGCTGTCTCATCCAAAATTTACATTCTTCTCCCATGGCATAAGAAAAGTTGCACAACAGTGGCATCTAAGTCTTTTATATATATATATATATATATATATATATATATATATATATATATATATATATATATATATATATATATATATATATATATATATATATATATATATATATATATATATATATATATATATATATATATATATATATATATATATATATATATATATATATATATATATATATATATATATATATATATATATGTATCTACCTTGGCTGTTTCCCCCTTTAATTGGGAGGTAGCCGACATCAAAAAAAGAAAACAATAAGGGGATTACTTTGCTCTATGGGCAATGACGAGGGAGCTAGCGACTGTTCAGATGGCACTGCTGGAGTGCCACAGCACATCCTCCCGGCTATTGCACAACCTGTGTCGCTTCACAACTGCCAACTCTCCTACTGCCCCTACCACAGGGCTACCTCTGTAAGGTGCAGCCCCGTGGTAACAGCAGATGCCCATTAGAGCTGCGTCACAATCGCTCGCAACTCATTCCTATTCCTAGCACGCTCGCTTGCTTCCCTCACATCCATCCTCCTATCATTCAGAGCTCTCCTTACTCCATTCATCCACCCAAACCTAGGCCTCCCTCTAGCATTTCTTCCATCAACTCTCGCATTCATCACCTTTTTTAGCAGTCTTTCATCATCCGTCCTTTCCACATGGCCAAACCGTCTCAGAACATTCATATCTACTCTGCCTGCAATTTCTCTCCTCACACCTGTTCTTGCTCTCACCACTTCATTCCTAACCCTATCCAACCGAGATACACCAATCATACTCCTCAGGCATTTCATCTCAAACACATTTAGTTTCCATCTCTCAGTTACTTTCATACCCCATAACTCTGATCCATACATCACAGTTGGCACAACCACTTTCTCACACAAAACTTTCTTAACATTCATTTCCAACCCTCTATTCTTCATCACTCCTTTCAACGCACCCAAAGCTTTACATCCTTCATTCACTCTGTGATACACATCTGCTTCCACTCCACCATTTGCAGCTATAACTGAGCCTAAATACTTAAACTGATCAACCTCCTCAAGTGTCTCTCCATTCAACATAACATTCAATCCAGCAACATCCTCATTTCTTGTACACCTCATAACCTTACTCTTTCCCACATTCACTAGCAACTTCCTTCTCTCGCACACCATTCCAAATTCTGACACTAACTGACACAGCTTCTCTTCTGAATCTGCCACCACCACAGTATCATCTGCAAACAGCAATTGATTCAGCTCCCACTAGTTATCATCCCCATCTACCATTCTCAAACCTCGACCATGCACTCGCTCATTCACCTCTCTTACGACTCCATCAATATACAAATTGAACAGCCATGGTGACATCACACATCCCTGTCTCAGTCCCACACTCACTGGAAACCACTCACTCACTTCATTCCCTACCCTAACACAAGCTCTACTGCCCTCATACAAACTCTTCACTGCATGCAACAATTTACGATTAATTCCATATGCAATAATCCCTCGCTCTATCGCGGTTCACCTATCACGGATTCACTGTATCGCGGATTTTTTTTGGGCATATATATATATATATATATATATATATATATATATATATATATATATATATATATATATATATATATATATATATATATATATATATATATATATATATATATATATATATATATATATATATATATATATATATATATATATATATATATATATATATATATATATATATATATATTTTTTTTTTTTTTTTTTTTTTTTTTTTTTTAAGATTATTGTGACACCAGGATGGGCCAAAAAATTATAAAATAAAGCAGCCTTTATCAGGCTGTAAAGAGAAACAGAGATGGAGAGTGTAATGACCTGTAAGCTGTGAAGGGATTATAAAAGATGTGTAATGAATATCCAGCTCTCTGCTGGGTTTTAATATACCTCTGCATTACTTTCATGACGTCTATTCCAATCATTCTCCTTAGATCTTATTATTATTATTATTATTATTATTATTATTATTATTATTATTATTGTTATTATTATTATTGGCAACAATAATTTTCCTTTGAAGATGATTGTGGAGATTATTATCATCATCATCATTATTATTATTATTATTATTATTATTATTATTATTATTATTATTATTATCTTTATTATTATTAAGGGATCATCATTGTTTGTACATCTGTTGGTTTATTTACTTTAATGACTGTGTACAGTGCCCCTCCCTAGTTGGCTGGGACAAAGAGAGTGTGGGGAGTTGGGTAGAATAGAATGTTGGAGAGAGAGAGAGAGACATCTTTAATTAACTCTTGTTCATTCAACCAAAACTACATTATTTATTGTAAAAATAATGGTTTAAATACAAATTCGTAATAATAATGATATTAATAGTAACAATACTAATAATAATAATAATAATGATAATAATAATAATAATAATAATCTCCACAATCATCATCAAAGGAAAATTATTGTTAAAAATAATAATAATAATAATAATAAGATCTAAGGAGAATTTTGGGAATAAACATCATGAAAGTAATGCAGAGGTATATTAAAACCCAGCAGAGAGCTGGATATTCATTACACATATTTTATAATCCCTTCACATCTGACAGGTCATTACAAGGATGATACTTAATAAAGTTTTAAAAATTCATGATCAAACCAGAACTCGTAATGGGTAATGGATTTAAGCTTGATAAATTTAGGTTCAGAAGGAAAATTGGTGAAAATTGGCTTGGTAATACCATAGAGTATCTGATGCATTGAACAGGATTCCTAGTAGGATAATAAATGTCAATATATATATATATATATATATATATATATATATATATATATATATATATATATATATATATATATATATATATATATATATATATATATATATATATATATATATATATATATATATATATATATAATGATGATGATGATCTTTTCTTATCGTAATCCTCTTTGTACTCGTGGAAGAAGTGTAAAAAAACTAATTCTTTTTTTTTTTAAGGTGTTCCTACTTCGTGGAAATTCACCTATCGCGGCCGGGTTTGGACAGACAAATGTCAAACACAGAATATCAAGCTTTTAACACTTGTATCATATGTGTTCCAACTAACTTGTGTTCCGTATATTGTCGAACATAACGTATTAAATTTTCGCTATCTTTTTTTTTAAGACAGGTGTTAAGGTGGGGTATTGACCCAAAATTGTGGTTTAAAATGGATCTGAATGAGTGTGTGAAAAAAGGCGATCCTTTATGTCGCTACAAAGCTGGTGATTACCAGGAACTACAACTCTCTTACTTCTGTGGTCACATGAAAATGTGCAGGTAAAGTACAACTATTCTCCAATGTTTTCTTTAATGTCATACACTGCAAACTAATGTTTACGTTTAGAGAGATGAAAGCAGATTATAGTTTTTGTCTTTATTTAGGTTTTCTTCCTTTGCTTGTGGACACTTTTTTTTTTTTTTTACTCTGGCAGGAGAAGTCGATAAACTTAACATAAGTTAATATGCAGTATGCCCCCTTATCTATTATGGATAGGTTCCAAGATCCCCTGTGGTCCTGGAACTCTGGATAATAGTAAAACATATTTGTATTTTCTTTTTTCCTTTACACACTTAACTCTGATAAAGCTCAATTCATAAATTAGTCTAAACTCTCTTTTACTTCTCCACCTCAGATATAAACATCTTTTTAAAGTCCATGACATTAATTAATGTAACATAGATAAAATAATAACATAATTCCTAATTTCATTGATGTAGAAAAATGGGAGAGAAAACATGTCAATGTAAAATTAACGAACCACTATCAGGATATTTTACATGAAGTAAATTGTCTACATCGCAAGAGTGATTGCAAGAAGGGAACTGCCTTGATTGTGGCCAGTAATAAACTTCACAGTCAAGGTTACGTTAGAGTTTTTTCCTGTGCTTTTTTTGTGTGACTTTTTTACTTGGATTTGGCTAGGTAAAAGCAATGGAAGGATAGGCCAATTTTTTTAAAGTCCTAGAATCCCATTGCCTGTAGAGTCAGAAATATGGACCACTCACGTGAACTTGTGGCTGGAATTTAATTTAATTTTTTTTATTTATTATTTTTTTTTTTTACTCATATAAGCATTGAGCATACCATCAATGAAGAGAAAGATGTTTTGGATATCTCAATAATTGGTCTCTATTTTGCATATCACAGGATTATAATTACTCATATCTACTATGTTTTTGTCTCATTAGCATATACAATAGTTATTTTACCAGTTTCCTTTATGTAAGGTATCTTTGTCTTGTCCAGTTATGTTTTTGAATATTTAAGTAGATATGTATGAGGCTCAGTTTCCATTATATTTTATGACTCTCTTTTTGTCTCTTGGTAATGATATTAATATCTGTAATGAAAAAAAATAATTACCAATCTAAATTCAAGCCAAATTTTATAAAGAGACAAACCTTTCTGTATTGGATCTGAATGAAGGTCAAGAAATTTCGTAATTTTTATGATTCAAAATCCATTCTTTCCGTATATTAGGGAGGTAGGAAATCAATATGCACTACAGCAAGCCAAGTATAATGTAGAAAAGCACTACAGTGTTGTTGGAATAATGGAAAACATGAATCTCTTTTTCAAGATTTTGCAGCATTATCTTCCAAGATTCTTCAAGGATATATCAGAAGTTGGTAAGTTTTCTAGTTTTCTTCAGACTCATTGACGCTGGACTGCATATAAAATTTTAATCGAATATTACTGATTCACAAATATTTTTAACATAAATTGTAAAATGTATAGAGCTGCCTTTATTGCCATATTATAAGACTAATTCAGTATACACTGGTAATGCAATGAATATATAAAAAATATTTAAATTATAGTGACTTTTTTGATCAGTAGCATCAACATCACAAGAAATTTAGAAAAAAAAATATGTTTAAAATACTTGTTTGTGAGCCATCCAAGTACCCTGGAAAACTTTCTGTGAACCCCAAGGGGTTTGCAAACCCCCGATTGAGAACTGCTGACTAAGAGTAAATGGCATTCATGGCAAAGGACTCGCACCTTTTAATATGCTACCTCCAAAGTCGGTTAATAATCTGCTGCTGTAAGACATATATATCTCTTTTATGATTTGTGCATTTTACAGGTAGTGGGAAAGAATTCTCCACCAGTTTTCTTTTTTTTTTTCTGTCGTAAAAGCATAATTAATGAGATAGGAAAACAAAAGGCTGACAATACCTTTCTCCATGTGATTTTTTCTTGCTTAACGACTGAAAAGGAATATATAAGGATTACAGGATATGAACATTCCTGCTGATCCATTTTTTGTAATTTTTTGTTAGGCTGCAGTCTGATGCTGAACTGATAAACTGAGATAAGATGGTAGGGGGGGGGCAGTGATGGCAATGAGTGCACTCTCTTAGCTCAATTCAGGGGGGGGGGGTAGTATGGGAAGGATTTGGGGGAAAGAGCACGAAAACTAAATAAAGAGAGGGACAGCCCCTTTTGCTAATGTTACAGTCAAACTGCAGTGCTGACGTCAGTGGAATACAGTATCATGTTATAAAGGGAAAGAGAGAGAGAAACACTAAATTTGCCCGTAATTTCAGGAAAAATCAAACTCAACAAACACCTGGGAAAATCTAAATCAAAAGTTTCCAATGAAACTAAGATTATACTGAGGAATCGGCTCAGTGAAGACTATGAACTTTACGAGTTCATTCAACAGAGACTTCAGCTGCAGGCAAAGAGAATTGATGATGTTATGATATAAGTGATCTAATCCTTTATTGATAATAAGGTTATTCCCTTTATCGCACCTCTTTTGTTTTCATTGTACTTCTACCTATTTGGTTTCTTATGTTTATATTGATTGAGCCAACCGGCACACATCTTGCAACAATAAACTGGAAGCCATGATATACGCTTATTATTAATACAAACCTTTACATTTGGCGACGAGTAAACCCTTCATGGATATGGGAAACCTCTCGAGTTTGGTTATATTACTGGCTTAAATAGATTCGCCTTGCAAGATTTCTGGTAGGTGCCAAATGTTTTGTTTGCCGACGCCAGGATTAGGCTACCATGGTTATGCCTAATTGGATCCTGGATTGATGCTGCGTGATTCACCTCGACTAGGCTAGTGTTGGATTTAAGCCTAGGTGCCCTGTATGATGTTGCTGCAGTTTTGGGCGCATGTTTCTTCAAGCCTAGCATACGTTTTTGCTACCCTAGCATATCGAATTGTCGGTTGTTTGGGTGCTACATTAGCCTAAGTGTTTGTGGATACTGGTAATATTACAGAATAGGTCCGCAATGTCGTCGTCGTTGAATCAGATTAGAATTGATTGTTTTAATCCATCGAAAATTTCCTTGGAATTATGGCTAAGCCTATTAGAGGCACATTTTAGTCATTTAAATGTCACTGAGGCTGACGAGAAAAAAAATCTCCTGCTTGTGTCATTGGGTACTGATGTTTTTAGTGTTTTAGGCAATCTTTGTGCTCCTGATTTGCCCCACACAAAGTCTTATGCAGACTTGGTTCAGTTATTGAAAGGTCATTTTATTGTCAAGCCTTCTTATCACAGAAGTTTGCTAGCCTTCCAGCAAAGAAAAAAAAGGAAGGATGAGAGTGTAAAAGAATTGTATGCTGATTTAAAGGCTCTAGCAAAGCATTGTAATTTTGGCAACCAATTTGATGGTAGAGTAAGAGATCAGTTATTTATGGCTGTAGATGCTGAAGTTTATTTTTCAAATATAGTGGCTCTCAACATAGATCTCCAAGCAATGACCTCTCAGGCTATTTTGGAGAGAATTTTGAACATGGAAAAAGCATTTGTAAGTGAGAAAGATGAGGTTCAGTCACAGGTTCAGGTTGTAAGAAGAAAATATGTAGGTTTATCTTGTCAACATTGTGGTTCCTCTCATGACAGCTTTTATTGTAGATTTAAGCATTTATCATGTTATAATTGTCATAAAAAGGGTCATTTACAGAAGGTTTGTAAAGAAGCCAAAAGAGAGAGTGGTTATAGTACAGCTAAAGGTTCAAATAGACCAAGCAAGAAAGATTTTAGGAGTAAACCTAAGTTTAATAGTAGGAAAACTGTAAAGATTGTGAATGATCAAGATGTATCATTAAGTGATAATGATGATGAGGATGATAAAGTGTACTTTCAAGAGATGTTATTAATGTACCTTCAAGAGATGTAAGTAATAGTGCATGTGATGAGTTACCTATACAGACTCCAGTAGTGAGAAGGTCTCAGAGAAATATCAAGCCCCCTGATCGTCTTAATTTGTAAATAGTGTTTTGAACTCCTTATATAGAATTTTCATGTGTGCCTTGTTTTAAGAAGTTGATGACTTATTTTTTATATGTGATGTATTGCAAATTCTAGGGGAAAGGAATGTTATGATATAAGTGATCTAATCCTTTATTGATAATAAGGTTATTCCCTTTATCGCACCTCTTTTGTTTTCATTGTACTTCTACCTATTTGGTTTCTTATGTTTATATTGATTGAGCCAACCGGCACACATCTTGCAACAATAAACTGGAAGCCATGATATACGCTCATTATTAATACAAACCTTTACAGATGACAAGAGATTTTTATCATGAGAGTCTAAGAAAATAAGTAAATTGGTAAAAAGAGATCATTCAAACTTCAATATATGATTTATATATAATTCAAGAAATTGTGACTTGTAATCTGCTTACTGACCACTTAAATTATATTTATTGTGTTCTTCAAGTCTATATTTTGATATGGAATTTATATTGTATATTCTGATCTTCTACTTTTTAAGTTGGTCCTTATTTTGTTGTTGTTGATTTCATACATCTCATCAATTTTTATTATATTTAATTGCAATATATTCACATTTTTTATATAAATTATGCTGGTGCAATTTGAAAAGAACTAGACAAAATTAAGTTTACCAACCTCTATGTTTTACTTCCTCAACTCCTATATTGTATGTGTGAGAGATATGTGTTCATTACACAGAACATCAGTAGGGAGAATATGTGTTAACACATGTTATTCTGTGATCAGTTTTATATCAGGTACTCTCTTTTCTGCCAAGGGTTAGGACGGTGCCTTCTTGTGAAAGACTTTGGTTTTGGCAGGTATAATTGTTACCCTGAGTGCATTCCCTTTCTAACCTCAGACAGTGGTGGGCCACGAACCCTCAACCTGACGACTCACGTTGCAAGCGCTACCACTTTGGCACGGTGACTTGACACATGTTATTCTACACAAGATATATATAACATAAATTGAAAAGAGTTAACTTTTTTTCTTTTTTGCTCATTAAAACTTACCATATTTCCCCCATAAAATCATGAATGGAATAGAATTTATATTTTCTCTGAAAAATTATCAACTATTCTTACTCTGTAAAAATACTCCCTTACATCTTGCACAGGAATTTTCTTTAAATGCTTCAAACTCTGACTTCTAGTTCAAGGACCACCCATATCAGAGTACTATTTTCTATCCAGTCATTCAATGCCAATTATAAATAATTAAATGTTGATTTAATATTGGGAGTTTTACTCCAATAATCCCATCTTCCCCATTTACGAATATTGTGTTTAAGTTTCAAAAGTAAGAACAGGTTGCCAAAGGATATTACAGCTTTACAATGTACTGGATATGTTCCCTATAGGTACATAAACATTTTGATTGTTGAAAGGAGGTCACAGTTTCCTCTGTGGATATTGGTCAATAATAAACAAAGTTGGGTGTGAATTGTTGCAATATGAGTTTTATAAGGTTTAGTAAGAAGATAAAGCACAAACATTACCGCCCTGAAATGACAATGTTTATGTTCTGTATGTGTTCAGTGGGTAATGAATATGGCTTGTATGTTTCTTGTGTTAAGAAACATACAACAAATGTAAGAAATTGCGCTAGTATTTTTCAAATAATTCACATGATGCATAAACATATTTTATCTGCCAGGACACAAAAAGACTTAATAATAATAATTATAATAATAATAATAAAATGAGCAACTGTTCATAAAGCGTTGATGAAAAGAGTTGCCAACAAGCCTCCTGGCTAGAATAGTGGTAATGCGCTGGCCTCGCATTCACGAGGTCGACGGATCGCGCCTCGTCCAGGCAAGAGAGTTTTTTCTGTTTACTGGGGAGGTTACTGCTGTGGCTGGCACCACAGTGGGGGGGTTGGGGCCTATGCAGGTTGGCAACCATCCTATGCGTCCTCTATGACCCGTCCCACCCATCCATGGGTGGAGAATAAAAAAAAAAAAGTTGCGATCAGTTGCACATGGCCAAGGACTACTTTCAGCTGGATGTGTGGAGTCACATACTCACAACCTTTGCACGGGATTGATGAATCAGTTCTCCCCAAATTTCATTATTGGGGAGAGGGGCTGTCATTCATATATATATATATATATATATATATATATATATATATATATATATATATATATATATATATATATATATATATATATATATATATATATATATGGTATGACTTTTGATTTCTCTGGGTTAAGGAGCAAAACGAAGAGATGCTTTTCACATATTACTATAAAAGTGATTTAGCACAATTTTTTTTTTAATTAAGTCTCATTATATAGAAAATACTCTTAATTAATATACCTGGTAAAATGACAGTTACAAAAAGGAATATAAAGGCAATGTTGCTTTAAGAATCTAAAGGTCATATCCATAGTACAACATATAACAATTCTATAAGCATCTAAAAAAAAAAACTTAGATAACATAGTAAGTAGGCTCTACTTTTTTCTTCAGCTGTACGCCAGATATGCTATAGGAGGAATATTTTTGTCATGCATCTATCAAAGAAGAATGAGGAAAATTTTTTTTTTACTCAACCTGGCTTATATTATGCCATTGTAAAGGCAGAACACCTGAACTTGATATTGTCTTGTAAACATACATATATAATGATGGCCCCATTCCCTCTTGTAAGGGAGGTGGCCTAGCCAAGAAACACGCATTCACCATGATCCACACATACCTCAGTTACCCATCTTAGCTTCTTGGTGATAAAGGGTTGCTACCAACCTGCGTGGGTCACCCAAAAGGCAGGCAGGCAAGGATATTTAACAAAGAGGACCGACAGCCGCAGCTGTCTTATAATAATACATTAAACAATTTTGATAGGTCGGGGAGGGATATAACTAGCTACGGAACTTTTGACCGATGTTGAAATTTGGTTTTCTTCATTTTCATTCTATAAATAACTTTACACGGACAGATAATATGATATTCTTAAGTAGATTTATGAGTTTGTGAGTGGATCTTTTTTAACGTATAGCATCTTCAGTGATGTATGTGCTTATCTGCCTAAGAGTACCAGACAAATATAGTTTAACTTAAATTTTCCTATTGGAAAAATAACGTCTTAAAAATGACTTTCACATAAAAACAAAAGTCTTTACAAAATTTTAAATAAAATTTGAAAGTATCTTGAAGGAGAGTTCAACATTTCAAAGAAATAAACGAAAGGAAGTTCAACATTTCATGACATACAAAGGAAGTTCACATTGTCACTATACGAAGATCTGCTTCTTGTTGTTTAGTGTTGCGCGGCCTTAATCACAAAAGGTGAAAAGAAATGTGCTTTTCCCTTAAAACTGGCACTTTCACGCCCATCTTATTGTAGTGCCAATAATTTTAATGCCACACAGGACACTTATTGCTGGCTTATGATCGATTTGAGTGCCATCGAAGGGTGTAAAAATGGATAGAAAGTGACTCCATCTTCGGGAAGACGCACGGGATATATAATTTTTAATATGTAAGTCGAGATGATATTCATGGTCACCGTGGCCAAATGGTAACGCTTCCTTGATTCGTCAGGTGGAGGGTTCGTAGCTCACCATGGTCTGAGGTTAGAAAGGGTATTCACTCATGATGATCACATCTGCCAAAACCAAAAACTCCTTGGCAAGAAGGCACCGTTCTAGCCCTTAGTAGGAAAGGGAGTCCGTGACGTAAAACCGTTTACTCACAATTAAGATGATATCTCTAAGGATGCTTATGCCTAACTTTTGCATAATAGAAAGGCCCTTATGCTTGTAACTCCAAAGTGCCAGCTGGAAATTTTTTTTTTCGGGGGGAGGGGTTTGGAAGATGAGGGCATACTTTTTACGGTTCAGGGGCTAATCTATTCACGTCTCTTTTTCCTTTCCACATATTTAGTATGTCCACAATCACTTTCTCCTCCTCCCTCTATTCTCCTCTTCTTCTCTTCATTCAGTCTCCTCTCTCTTGTCTTCTCCTGTATGTCCACCATCTTTTATCCTTCACTTACCACTTTACATATTACTTTTTGTGGTTTATACCCTCCCGTAGAAGGCTTCGCCTCCTCTCAGGAGGGACTTAAGTTTATTTAAATTTTCCTTTTTTTTACTTTTTATTTATCTCCCTCACACCTTGAAGGGCTCATTTGTAGTAAAGAGTTCGATATCGTAGCATTTTTCTAATAAGTATGTTTCCAGTTTTTTCTTAAATTGCACCACATCTTCACTGTCTTTGAGTAACACTGATAATTCATTATATAATCTTGGAGCACTATATTGATAGGTTCTACTACCAATATTTTGATTAGAAATTGGTTCATGCAGTCTATATTTGTCATTTGCATGTCTCACTGTGAACATAAGAACATAAGAATAGAGGACACTGCAACATGCCTACTGGCACACACGAGGCAGCTCCATTTTTGAATTGTATTTTCAGCATGTCTAACCTATTCTATTCTACTCTACTTATTTATTCTGTTTTTCTTTTTATGATTTTTCTAATAAGCACTAACCTATTCATACCCACCCTACCTCTGTCATATGTCTATCTAATCTACATTTGAAGGTGTCTAAGGTATTGGCATTTACTATCATACTAGGAAGCTTGTTCCATGCATCAGCTACTCTATTACCAAACCAATTTTTACCAATTTCCCTTCTGAACCTAAATTTATCAAGCTTAAATCCATTATTACGAGTTCTGGTTTGATCATGAATTTTTAAAACTTTATTAATATCTCCCTTGTTAATCCCTTTAAACCATTTATACACTTCAATCATATCCCCCCTAACTCTTCGTCTCTCTAGAGAATGTAGATTAAGTTTTTTTAATCTGTCCTCATATGGTAGATTTCTGATATTGTGTATCATCTTGGTCATTCTTCGTTGCACTCTCTCCAAGGATTCAATTTCCATTCTATAATAGGGTGACCAGAATTGCACAGCATAATCTAAATGGGGCCTAACTAATGCAAGATAGAGCTGCAAAATAACTTTTTCCGTCCTATTGCTGACGCTTCTTGAGATAAATCCTAAAATTCTGTTTGCTTTATTTCTGACTGCTGTGCATTGCTCTCTTGGCTTAAGACTACTACTCACAAGAACTCCCAAATCCCTTTCACACTGAGAACTCATGATTTCATGGTTATTTAGCTTATAACTAGTATTGTCTTTTATAGTACCCATTTTAACTACTTTACATTTTTCAACATTAAATTCCATTTGCCATTTGTCCGACCATTCAGATAATCTATTTAGATCTTCCTGTAAAGCATGAATGTCTTCTTTTCCATTTATAGTTCTACCTATTTTAGTGTCGTCTGCGAATTTACTTAGGTTACTACTGATATCCGAATCCAGATCATTTAGATATACGATGAATAATAGAGGACCCAGTACCGAGCCTTGTGGTACCCCGCTTGTAACCGAGCCCCACTCTGATTTCTCTCCATTTATGCAAACCCTCTGTTTTCTGTCTTTTAACCATTGTTTGATCCATCTGAGCACAGCTCCTCCTATACCATGAGCTTCCAGCTTTTTAACTAACCTTTTGTGAGGAACTCTATCAAAAGCTTTGCTAAAATCTAGATATATTGTATCATATTCTTTGCCACAATCTACTGCCTCGTAAACTTCTGAATAAAAAGACAGTAAGTTTGTAAGGCACGAAAAACCCTTAAGAAACCCGTGTTGTGAAAGTTTTATCAGTCTGTGTAATTCTAGATGTGCCCTTATTTTATTTGCAATTATGGATTCTAGAATCTTACCCACTGTTGACGTTAAACTTACCGGCCTATAATTATTCTTTTTAACACGTTCTCCTTTTTTAAATATTGGTACCACATCTGCCAATTTCCACTCCATGGGTACCATGGAGTGATGTTTATTCCAAGTTCAAAAGGGACTAAATACTCTTGTAAGTATTTCGGTTCTCCGGTCTTTAATGTCATGTAGGTTAGCAAACAGATTTTGTATACAATTCTTGCTTTTATCGGCAGCCAATGCAATTCAATCAGTGTCGGTGTAATTCTTTGACGTCGCTGTGTGCCATTTATTAATCTTGCTGCTTTATTTTTAATGATCTGAAGTTTTTTTTAATAAACTGTTTGGCAAACCATCGTAAAGGGAATTGCATAATCCAATCTAGATATTATATGGTTATGAACTAGCGTATTTAGGGTATCTTCATTTAAATACTTTTTGATAAATGCAATATTTTTAAGATGATAATTACTTGTTTTTATTATAGTCAATATCTGATTTTTCATGGTTAAAGTATTGTCAATAAAAACACCCAAGTTTTGCACGACTGGTACCAGTTTGATTTTGGATGCTCCAATCTGCATATATTCTAACTGTGCAAAGTTTTTCAAGGTATAATCTGTCCCAAATAACATGCATTCAGTTTTATCATCATTCAGTTTCAATTTCTTTTTAACCATCCAGTTTTTTATGTCAACCATTATTTCATCAATCTTATTAGTAGTGTCCTGAATGGTTGTTATCGCAAAATAGTATTGAGTATCATCAGCATACAATTTAAATCCAACATTATGCTTTTTTAGAATCCACGATAACTAAACTGTATAGATATTAAAAAATGTGGGACCCAAGACACTACCCTGTGGTACCCCCTTATTTATATCCATTATATTAGATATTGCATTCGATATTGTAACTATAGCTTTTCTATTTTGTAAATAGCTTTCAAGCCATTTATATGCATTTTCATCTATGCCAATAGATTTCAAGTCTCTAATAAGATACTCATGGACAACTGTATCGAATGCAGCACTGAGGTCAAGCATTATCAATATTCCACACTTTCCATTGTCAACCATAGTAATCATATCATTCATAATAGAGCAAACTGTTGTTTCTATCAGTCGATGAATGATATGATTCTCTCTGTAAGCTGATTGATTTTCTGTTATGATATTGATGTCTCTAAGGTGAATCCTTAATTGATCATTAATTACAGTTTCAATTATTTTTGATAAATATGACAAGTTTGATATCGGCCTGAAAGAGCGTAAGTCATTATTATAACTTTTTCCTTTATAGATTGGTTTAATGCATCCTACTTTTTCACTTTTCGGAAATTTAGATTGTCTTATACTCCTGTTTACAATTTTGAGGAAGAAATCATATATTAAGCTTATATTTGGAGCATCATTAGTATCTTTTATCGGGAATGGGTCATTTTCACAATATGTACACTTTACTCTACCAATTACTTTTTTTTTAGATCATCCATGTTTAATTCCTTGAATTTATTTAGCTTTTTATATTCCGATTGTGGCATAAATGATGTGTCTCTAAACTTTATATCAGTAAAACTTCTATAAATCATTTCTGTTTTATTATCAAAATATATAGCAAAAATATTTGCCAATTCATTTGGGTTATTGCAGTTATTTGGCAGAGCTTTTTCTTGTTTTATGCTCTAAATTCTTATGCGTCCGTTTAGTATCCTTATTTTTCGACTCTTGTTGTATTATGTTCTTTTAGTTTTTTCAACCAAACTATTATATTAATTTCTTGCTTTAATGTATAGTTCTCTTGTTTTAGCTCTTTTCCACTTATCTTCCATGTTACGTCTCTTTCCTTTTGCTATAATTAATTCGTTATTTAACCACATAACCTTGTCCTTAATTATTATTTGCTTTTCAGTTTTGGGGTATATGTCAGTATAAGTTTCAGAGCACAGTATATTACTTTTATCAACATAGCAGTCTACACAGGACTTACTTTGTATATCAAATAGACAATCACAACTTATGTTTTCATTATTAATTTTCATTATACAGTCATCAATAAATTCCCTTGCAACAAATCTCGATTTATCTCTATAAATAATTTTTTTCCATATAGATTTAGATTTCTCGAAATTAACACAAAAAGTAATTAATTTATGCACTGGTGAGACTGAAAAATCAGGCTCAACTTCGTGTTTTTATTAGGTTAGGATCTTTATAATGTATTACCAGGTCTAGTATATGATCATGTATTGTTGTAGGGTCTGTCACACTGTTCATTAAGTTGTGTGTTTCAAGACGTTCAATAAATTCTTTTTCATTACTCCTGACCTCATCTAGTCTTAAATTAAAGTCACCACAATGAATACTGTTCTCAGATCATTTATTGTATGTAACAGATTCGCAAATTTTTCAAGAAATTTCTTTTCACTTCTATTAGGTGGTTTATGAATCTCAATTATTCGTATGAGTTTATTATTGAATAATACTTCTGAATGTATGTACTCAAAAATTTCAAAATATAATTGATTTTTTATGATTATTTTAGAAAAAGACTTAGAAATCAAGATACCCACTCCACCACCTATTCTGTCCTTTCTGGGTAACTGATAAAAATTATGTGTTGCTGGCTTCATTTCATTAATTTTTGAGTTATCCCTCACATCACCCCATAGCCAAGTTTCAATCAAAATACATATATCTAGTTTAAGTTCATGTATCAAGTGTCCAATTTTAATAGTTTTATTGCCCACTGACTGAATATTTATTAGACTACATGAAATATTATTAATTTTCTTAGATGCCTTGATCAGTTTTGTTTTTTATTCTTGACACTTCATCCTTATAAATTGGACATTTAAATTCATTTGTCCTGTGGTTAGTGTCCATTAATCCTTTCTTTGTACAATTTGTGCATTTTTCCACTGTAGTTTCTTGACATTCTTTAAGTTTATGATCTCTTCCACACTTTGCACATACCTGGTTTTTATCCCATCCATTTGCTCTTGTCCAAATTCTTGGCACTTGAAACACTGAAAAACTTTGTAGGTGTCAAATACTTTACTTCTTCCATACATTGTATACAACACATCATCACGAATAAAGATTTGTTTCCTTATTTCTGGGCTGCATTTTATAAGATAATATCTATCATCTTGTTTTGCATTCACTTTCTTGACAATTTTAAAATCATCATCGTCTTTAAATAGTGTTTGAATCCATGAATTCTTCATGACTATGTTGTCTACAATATCTTCCTCATCTTCTTCTTTGGAAACGTTACATACCTTAATTTTTGGCTTAAGCTTATTCTTTTCATTTATTGAGATGTTAGTCTCTTCTTTGCTCGTCGTCAAATTATTTCTTAGTATCCTCCAATTTTTCTTTGTCTATAAAATTTACAATCATTTGACCATCCTTTGTTTCTTTTTCTTCATCGACTTGTGTTTTTATCTTCATTATCTTCTTTTTGTTTTCTGCTGCCTTTACTTTCTCCTCTGTAGATTTTATCACAAGCGTTTTCTTAGTTTTCAACTTCTATGAGTAAGTTTTCATTTTCTTGTCTTCATCAGATTTCTCATCACTTTTGTTGTTGTTGCTAACTTTCATATCAATTTCTAATATGCGTTGTTGTAATTCTTCATTCTGTTGACATAGGCTTTCCATTTGTTTAAACAGGCCTTCTATGAAATTCTGTTGCTGTTGCATTTGATCCATTACTTGTTGTAATGATGCAGCATTTGCATGGCAATATTCCCCTTGTAAACCTTTCATTGATTTGTTTTTCTCACATCCAAAACATTTGTACATAATCCTTTTACTGTTGATAACATTGTTGACAACATTCGTGCCCAAATTCCCTAAACCAGAACACAGTTCCTCATAATGATACCATTTCTCACAAAAGTCAAAGATAATACCCTCATAAACAACTGTTCTGCAATGCCCGCATAGTATAGCATCAGCAGAATCTGCTCACTCTTCAAGTAAAGGGTTTGCCGTTGCCATTTTTATATTTTCTCTGAGTTTCGTTTCACTTTTTCCTTTTAACTCTTTTTCATTTTTATACTCTATACAAGTAGATACAAGTTCATCTATACAATCATCAATGCTAATGTGTTTCTCTTTTGTTCGCTTCTTATCCTTTCTTTTAAATGCTTTCATGTTTTCCACCACCACAGGGGTGGTGGTTTTAAGCAACCACTACAACTAATCTTTCACTCTATTTCAGTTAATGATATCACTAATTAACCCTAATGTATTGATTTTCACTTTAGTCGATTCTTATAATCATATGAAATAGATGGAGATTCTATGATAAGTACTGAGGTAAACTGATCATATTCTCCTTATCATCCTACTCTATCATGCACTTCTACAGTCAAGTGCTATAATTTTGACAATGAAGCTCACAGGTAATGTTTATGTAACACTTATAAGTTAAAGCAGTCAATATGAAAATGATAAAAACAGAATTATGAAATTACTGTGGGAAACAGATTACATGAATGAATTTCAATAAGCAGCTAATAAATTGTTGGTGCTTTGGAGTAAAATGCATTTTCTGTGACAAGCAATCACTTATTCCAAGAATTTATGGTAACATTTCAAAATAGGGGATTATTCTCTTATTCCACAAAGAAAAGTGTTTGAAAAAACACATTTTTGGTGCGTCCTACCCTAAGCTGACCAAGGGGAATGCATCCTCCCTAGCCGGGGCTTTGCCCCTGGACCCCTTCAGGAATCCCCACAACTAAAATACCAAAATTACTTTAGTTCTTTGCCTTTGGAAATAAAAATGGTAATTAAACAGTTTAATGTCACACACTATTCCTAGCTAACATAGATGGTTAGGTTAGGTTAGGTTAAGAATGCTTAGGTTAGGTTAAAAATTGTCACGTTAGTATTCCATTCATAACCTAACCCAACCATTTTTAACCAAATATAACCTAACCATTTATGTTGGCAAGGAATAGTGTGCGATATTAAACTATTAAATTACCGTAAAAATATATCATAGTAAGTGGCTTCTACAAATGGCATCGTTCCTTATCAAGATTGCGGGGTTATATATTTTCTTAACAATCCAATAAATGCAAGGTTTCAAAAATAATCACAATAATTATTAATTTGCTAAAGTTATGGGGAAAATATCCTAAATATCGTATACAATACATGATGCACGTGGATCCCAGTCAATTTAAGTGCTTTTTTATTGTGTTTAAGATCAGATTTAATGAATAATGACATTTCTTTATTATACAGAAGCAAATTATTTCTTGAAATAGTATATATTCCTTTCTTCAAATATCATATCATACAGAGATGTCAGGTAAATCATATAATAACCTAATAGTAATGATTAAGATTGCAGAGAGGCAGTGCCATTTTTATGATGTTTACAGTATAATTCATTATCTTTTTAATGTGAGTCTGATAATAACTATAGTGATAATACAAATATTATAAAAACTGTTTAGTACATTCTGGATTGGCCAGCCTGAGAGAGCAGGGTGGCCATAAGCAATGGGTGATACTGTATACACAGTGGTTTAGGACAGCTCGGCATGGCCATTTCAATGCAAACCTTTTTCATTGTGGTTGTTTTGGCACAGAACTTCTCAAAAAATATAATTTGATTGTAGAATAGCCATATTTTAGGAAAACTTTGAAAATGTTTCCATGAATAAAGTTGTAATTTGTTTCTTGGAAAAATACTGTACCTTGATAGTTTTATATTAACTTAACCTAATAGCATAGTGTACAGTTAATCTCAGTGCTGAAAAGGTCCTGCGCAAAAAGATCATGCGTTAAAATGGTTCTGTGCCGAAAGTCTTCTGCACCTAAAGTGGTCTGAGGTGCAATAGACCATACAGACTGGTATATAAAATACATGCCGCATTTTAATCGTAACTATTAGCATGGTAGAGGTTATGTGCTCTGCTTATAGTGAACTGAAAACAATTACTGCCAAAGGTATGTTTCAAAACCAGGCTTCAAGTTTCCCCACTTCATAAGGACATGTAATCACTCACTAAATCTATGACGTTTTTCAAGATACTTAAATCTTACACACTTCTGATCCCCATGTATATCAAGACCACTCCTAGAAACTATAAACAAAAACAGAATAGATATTGGTAAAAGTTATTGATGTTGCTTTGAATTATTACATTATGAGAATGGAAGTAATTAATACAGTATTTGATCTGAAGTAGACATGCATCATATTAATATATTTGTAGTAAATATGATAAGAATACATGATCAGATTTTTTATTTTTTTTTTATTTTACTAGAATACACTGTAATTTTGTACAGACTTGCATTGTAAGTACAATGCATTTACCTGTTTGATCACTGCAAAGATATGCTCTCATATTATTTCTAACTGCTCATAGCCTGTGGTAATCTGTTCTAGATGGCAGGATCTTCGAGAGACCGGGCACTCGTCAGCTAAATTTGTTTGCTGTCCGCAGAACGACGAGCTTTTGTAATTGCAAAGCGTTTCTCTCCAGAGATCAGCTGTGTTAATATTTATCACCCATTTTGGTAAGCTACATTTCATTAAACTTATAACTAAGCAGTCACGGCATCATACCAAAAAATGATCTTGTATCTTGAGTCATTTTAGTTTTGAACCACACTCAACAGCAGTTTCAGAGCATAATTTTGAATCTTTTGGACCTTGCTAGGTGGGCTCATATTGCAGCCACCCCTTATGAATGCACGATATTACATGTAGGTAAAGCTTCTACTATTTTCTCGTTGTTGTCAGAGATTTTTAGCAATATATAAATAGAATGTACCCTATTCTAGGGTTTATCCTCGTGTTTCATAAGCCATTAGAAATTTAAAAAAATATGTTAGTTGCAACTAATAAAAAGCAATCTTTTCAGGGTTACGTGTGAGTTACAAAAGCCAATGAAGATTTATTATTTTACTTAGTGATGGCACATAATGGAAGAATGCCTGTGTCTAGTTATGAGGATGAAATGGAAGATTATATGAACCATGAGTATTTTGATGGACCTCCCGATTTTATTGATAATCGAAGTTACAGGTCTTACCCTACAGAAAGAAGGGTGAGACAGGATTTTGACTATAACCATGGCTTGAACAGACCCTCTAAATATGGCCATAACGAGCCTCTTTATAGGTATGGGTTCCATGGACATGATGAGACATATGAACAACACAACCCCAAACCTTACCCTGACTGCAGTGAGCCTACTCACGGATTTAGGTCTCGTGTTCACGATGGACAGCCTGGATGCCACACACCACCACAAGACAGGAATTATTTTGGACGTTGTGGCGCTAATATTATTTTGGGACCTACTGGACCCAAGACGCACCGGAGAACTGACGAATGTGATCTGCTTTCCAGACCGCCTCCCGGACCTTGTGAGGCTAATCGCCATCACAGGCCTCTACCGATGCATAGCAAGCCTCACAACCCTGAAGCATTCCACAGTCTTCCAGGCTTAGATGTGCTTGATGGTCCACATGCTGCAGACACTTATCAAGGTCCTCTCGCCCACGATATTCACAATGGTTCTCGAGATGCTGATAGATATGGTATACCTCAAGTGAACAGCTATCAAAGACAAATTGGCTCTGCTGCATCTTATGGTCCCCCTAATACACCGTATGGTCCTCCTGAGACGCAGATTTGTCTACCACCACATAATCATAATGTACATCTAGGAGTATTACCACCTGGCCCCAACGCACACTTAGGACTTCCATTGCCAGATCCTAGTATGCATTTAGGGCAATTGCCAACAGGCCCCAATGCTCATTTGGAATCTCCACCACCTCATCTTGGTAAACACTTAGGACGACCGCCCCCACCTGACATTCAACTCGGACCACCTCCACCAGCCAATGATGTTCCTCTCCTACCTCCACATGGCCCTCCACCACTTCCACACGCCCCTCCACCTCTGCCACATGCCCCAAATTTACATTCTACACTGTCCCTTCATGAGTCACCCTATGGTAATGAAAATCACCTCTTATCTCTACACAGTTCTCCCCTTTATTCCAATATTCCTTCTTCATTACCTGTCAGCATAACTTCTCATAATGTAGTTCCTGTTCCCTCTGCAACTACAGAAACTTATCCTCCTGGAAGCCCAGTGAATCCTCCTCTACCTCCCTCTCCTCCTCCAAGAGAAAATCGCCCTCCTACTCCACCTTTCCCTTGTCCTCCTTCTCCTCACCCTCCATCCTCAAGCTCACCTCACCCACCTTTCCTGCCACTTCACGATGAAGCTCAGTTTTCCTCCTCAAACAGCGCCTCTCCAGAAATGAACGATAAACAGAAAGAGAAGTTTATTAAGAAGTATGTCAAAAGTGCCCAAAAGTTAAAATCTGCCGAGAGAATGAATCATGGTAAGCTAATAGAGAATATCAGACCAAGAAGGAAAAAAGAACCAAAGAAAACAGATGGTGGAAAGCTTGACATTCTTGAAGAATCTCCAACGAGACCCAACCTGGATACTAGATTGAGACAGATGTTTGGTGCTTTGTCTGATAAAGAATCCCCAGAGAAAAAGAAACCCTCTCCAAAGCCACCTCCTCAGACGAGGAGAGAAGATAACGTAGACTGTGATAGACCTCTTTCTCCTCCCCCTTCTCCATTTCTCTCAAGACACATGTACCATTACTGGCATAAAGTGACAGTGAAGCTACGAAAAACTTACAGAGTCTCCAGCATTGACTTCGTGGGTTCTAAGCTTACTTCTTCAGGACTTCTTTCCAAAGGAAAGGTCATAAATACAAAATCAGTGTCTAAAATGCCTTCTAAATCTGCAGATTGTCTTCCACCGCCCCCTAAGTTACCCACAGTACATCCTCCAAACTATAAAGCAAATAAAAATCCTTCTTTTACCTCCAAAGACAGCTTAAAAGCGGAGTCGCCTGCAAAAAGCATACATCGAATGCATCCCTACAAAACAAGTGATTACAAAGATCGCATTATTAAGAGCTCCTTGGACTCTGAATTCGAGATCTCGTGTGAATTATCCCCCGAAGAGCAGATGAACGATGGAGACCTCTTGAGTAATGTAACCGAAGATCTAAATAAAAAGTTCATTTCAGCAGACAGTGACTGCTTAGAGAAGAGCGAAGAACAAATAGAATGTGAAAACTCGACTAGGGATGATGAAAATAATGCTGATAGAGGCAGCGGTACTCATAACAGAAGTGAAACCATAAGCACAGTACTATCAAAAATAATGGAGGAACTCAGGACTGAAATCCAGCAAGAAATTTTGGGTACTGTTGTTGATACAGAGATAGAGAAATATATGGAAAAGTATAAGTCCCAGTGAACACACGTCACAATTCTATTAGTTATTTACAAAAGTATTTATTTTTTACACCGAATAGAACGCTAATTTATGTTTTTCCAGCAAGATGCGTCCTCACTTGTGGAGGTACTTACAAGAATTATTATTACCTCATGAGAATGGTTAGTAGCAAGTTTTCTGCCATATTTCTGAATGTAGTGTCTTTTTCATTTTTTTTTTTTTTTTATTTCATTATACTTTTCTTATTGCTTTGAACCACTCCTACATTTTTTAGATGGGTACTTGCTATCTTCACTATTCTTGCCCAAAGCTATAAACAGTAAATAGGACCATGTTTTTGTTTTTAACACAATTATGGGGTAGACCCCAAGTATATAACTTTGTCCTATTTTACCATACCTTTAATACCTCTCTCTCTCCATCCTGTATGTCAAGAGACGTATCATTGACAAACTTCGCTTGACGTCTTCCTCTCTCTCACTTTCTTGGCTTACGTAGCGCCAAAAATATTGCTCATTAATTTTTGTTTAAGACTTGTAATATAAATAAAATTTTACAAATTTATAAACTGCTTTAGAGGGAATACTATGGTTTGGTATGATGAGACACTTCTGGAAACTTTGCTCTCTCTCTCACAACACATTTCTCTGACTACTGTATTCTGTGGTCATACTTGTTTATTATACTATCTTGGAAACTGGACATTACTTTGTGTTTATAAGCAGCTGGGAAGATGTGTTCATATATCATAGAGTGGCTATTTTTTGGCACAAAAAGATAATTTACCATAAAATTTAATTAATTTCTGTTAGTTAACTCCCCCCCTGCAAGATATTGTGTTTCCTACAATTCTATTACATACGAGACCCATTTTCCCCCATTATAAGGAGAGTGGTTGAGTCAATGAAAATTACATTGACTCTTTAAGGGAAGAAAATATTGAGGAGGAGATTCCCAGTCCCATCGCTGTGCCCCATTTAGTCGACTTTTACAACACACAAGGGAATGCAGAGAAAGCATTCTTTCCCCCTCCCATGAAAAATAAAACTAGTAAATTAAGTAAGTTTTATCCTTATGCAATCTGAAGAAGTGCACTAATGTATATTATGGTAACCTCTCTCTGGATCTTATCTTATCCCACTTCTATGTGGCATCGATGTTTCAGATCGCTGTCCTCCACTTAGGACGGTCATGTACTACCACTTCTGACGTCTGCTTTTCCATCAAATCCTCTTTAAAGTTGTTTATCCATCTCCTCTTACAGCCTTCCTCTCCTTCTCCTTCCCTGCATTTCCATTCCCTCTTTCTTCCCCACATATGCCTCATCTCTTCTTTTATCAGGCAACAAATGATGGGAATGAGGTAAAGGTATTAAGGTATTGAATGTAATTCATTTGAAAATTACAGAATTTCAAGTGTACTGGGTCATTGGAAATTAACCAACCTTTGATGAATCATCATTTCTTATCTTCTCAAAAAAACAATAGATTACTTACTAGAATTCAGTTGGAGGGAGTATTACACTGGTTGGTTAAAATTCCGTTTTTTGTTGGTTTCTAGTATGTTATGTTCCTAGCACCTGTATTATCACGAAATCTGATTTTTTTTTTCAGAATGCATTTTTATTTGGAAGAGAAATACACTTAAAAATCATATAAATAGTGAAAGTGGGTACAAGCATTTATGTTTGTAAATATCATTTCTGTACTTTTGTACAGAAAACACATTATTGATATCTGTTTATTTAAATGCTGAAACTTGGGAAAGGAAAAGAAACTGCAATGAAAATAATCGAGATGTAATATTTGAGTTTTACCTAAAAATATGATATTGTTTGGTAATTGAATGTAACCTTGATATATAATTAAGACATTTTTAGTAATCTTTATATTTGTAAATTGTGTACAGTACTTTAGTGATGGTATATATAACACTTATGTTGCAGATATTTAGTGAAACTTATGACAGAGGCACAGTAACAATAAATTTTATGATTTTCGGCAAGATGTCAAATTCATGTCTTTTGTACAGATTGTATTATGACAAGTGTGTATGTGTATTGTAATGTAGACCACTTCAAACAATAAAAAATAGTTTTTTTACCAAATGAGCATGGTGCCTTTTTCATCCTACTCTAGAATTAGCATGTGGTAGCGTTCGCAACTATGAGTCTTGAGGTTGAAGGTTTGTGGCTCGCCACAGACTGAGATTGCAAACTGCATTCACTCAAGGTAATGATTACACCTCCAAAGACCAACGTCCTTCGCAAGAGGGCACCATCCTAGCCCCCGAGTATAAAAGGGAGTTTGTGATGTAAAACCGTTCACAGTAAGAGCCATTATTATTTTACTCGTGTAAGGCAAGACGAATCTTTTCTCAAACGAGTACTTGAACGTGGCTCAAGTGCCTGTAGAAAGGCATATTCGTCTATGGAGGCTGACCTTGCTTTCATATTGCCTACAAGACCAAAGACTGCAAAACAGTAACAATAATCATAAAGGCCTACCTCTTTTCTTATTTTAGGTTCTGTTACAAGACAAGCCCCAAGCGTGCTTTTCTCACACCTGGGCCCAGGCTGCAATTTGGTTACAGCAACAGCTGGACGTTTCATTTTCATTATGTTCCTAAAGTAAACAAAAGACTTTTCATATCTGATGTTGTGCAGAAAACAGTCTCTGGCTTCAATTGTCTTCTGACACCAGTTAACTCAGCAGATACAGAGAGTTCATAGAAGGATATGGATGGCCTTCGATGGATTCAAGTGTACTCCAAGCTCAAACAAAGGAATACGCACACATGTATATCCTCTTTCTTTCACTTCTGAATATGTGTACATAATTATAAGAATTACGATATCATATCATTTATCCACTAAAAGAGGTTCCAGCTAAGCAAAACTTCCATAAGAAATACAAGAAAATCTTTATTGAAAATGACATAACAATAAAATCTGCAAATATGTCAAAAGATGTCAGAATGAAACGATGATTTTTTTTATAGAATTTCTAATCTAGGCTACAGTTCTTTTTATCTTACACTACATGTACGTAACTCGACCAGTGTTTTTTCAATCCTAAACAGACACTCATATCGACCGAACATTCCATTCGCATGAACTGATCATCACAAAAACGAAATACTGAAATAAGGAATCGAATTCAATAACTGGTATAAGCTACATACAAAGATTGCACACATACCTGGGCACGTCTTAGGTTATGAGCGTACTCAATCTGTCTGTATTTTATTTTAAGAGAAGAAACCGTCAGAGTAATAATAATATTAAGAGTAAAACATATCAAAAATAATCCAGTTATAATAAACTCTTGAAAAAGATTTGTTTTTTCATTCATGCTCTTTTTTTTTTTTTTTGTATAGCGTGATCTAATTCAGACATCTTATTCACACCTTTTTTTATTTTTTTTTATTTACATTACATACAATTTTATTTTTCTTCAGGAAAGTGAGTTTGGCTGAAAAAAAAAATACTGAAATAGAAAGAAAACATGAAGTAGCGTAAATACACAAGAAAAGAGATGGTGAGAGAATACAGTAAGTGGAAAGATGTTACACAGTGAAAGAAAAACTTGGGGCACCTGTACATACATAATTATATAATAGGAAAAAAATAAGTTTGACAGGAGAAACTATATGCTAGGACTATAGCTACAACATCTCTTTGGTTGGTAAACAGCTAGATTGATATATTCATAAAACCACTTTAGATAACAATCATAGAGTAGAATGTCTTCCATTTCATAACATTCAATATAGGTTTCCCAAAATTCAAAGCTTAAATAAATATGGAATAAATTGATATTTTGCAACAACTGATTTTAAGATTTAATGCTTCACGTTTACAAAACTGGGACAAGTGTTCCCATAATTATCTTTTGTAAAATTTACACACACTGTATTTTACATGTCATTTATTAACATTCCCAAATCAAAACTCTGCGAGAGAGGGTCTGAATACGTAACAATATTATTTGGGGGAGGGAGTCGAAAATTATATCTTATTTCAAAAATTATAAATATGAACATAAAATAAAAAAGAAATTAATACAATGATTAACTTTTTACAACTGAAACTGATGAACAAAATTTCCATCCTTTCATGCTAACATGGGTACCTAACTTAAAAAAATATGCTGGTGTGCCTTGGTACTTATGGCCGCCTTGTTCACAGTACCAAGAGCTAAGAGCGATCAGAAACCACAGCTCTGGAGTATAAAAATAAATAAAAAACGATAAAGCAAACAACATACAGAAGTTCCTTGCACTGACTAGTCAAATACTATAATTTCCGAAAATTCAATATTTTAACTAATGTATATAGTTCATTACATAACTGGTCCAAACAATGATAATGCCCATAATACTGACTCAAAAAGTTAGATTTTTAATAAAATGGATATGAATAAATAATAAAAAAAGACACAATTCTATGACTTAAGGGTGTATTCAGAGACAGATTCTACCACTCGAATCCTGGGTACAAAATCCCAAGTCCGAATTCATTTATTAAGTTCAAAATAATTCGTTTAAACTGTTTCAAGCATTCATATATTTGCTATATATGACTGTATAAAAATATATATAAAATAAGAATTATGGTTATACAATATTCAAAGGACATGCATATGGGTTATTCACGCTGCTTTTCTACCTTGATATATGAGTAGAGCTCAGGGTATGTTTGTTTTAAAACCGATTCGATACTGAATGCAAAATGTTTCCCATAGCAAGCAAAACCCTTATGACAACTGGCACGAACACTGTGGTGAGGTAAGTACCCCTTCATAACATGAAACTGATAAGGCAATGAAAGAGATGGTCGTTATCCCACACAATCTTAGCCACTGTGTATTGAGAGGTTATCCATGAACAGGACTGCACCCAATATGCAGACAATATGAAAGCTTGTGTTAATGCACACCATGACAAAAAAAAAAAAAACTAAGAAGGCTGAACAGTTCATCACCAGCTCTCCTCTACTTAATTGATGAAGATCAAAAGAAAAGGAAATTTTTTTTTTTACTCCCCTGAAGGATATGGAAGCCCAACCATGAAGAATAGTTTCTGAAGGTGAAGAATAGATAAAGAGGTGAGTACAGAAGTAGTCATAATAAAATTGTGAATAGAGTATATATCAGCTGGAAAGAGCTGAATTATGAACTACCCACATGGCGCGAGAGACAGTGGACACATGAACAGATAGAAGAGATCGTGTTTTAATACTTTCTTTGGGGGTAATATGAGGAGAGTTAAAGAGAATGAACGAAGTCTCCCATGGAAAGCTTCATCTCTTATGAAAATGAACAGGTAAGTGCTTCACTCGATATCAACTCAAATCAAACTCCTTACAATGATGAATATATGGCTCACCTAGCCAAAAAGGAGCTGATACCCTTAGGAAGATCATACACAGGCAGAACTTACCTCAGCAGCACATATCCCCTATAGGACAGTAGTGCTTCACAGAGAAAAGCATTCCAAGGTACTGACACTAGGAAAAAATAACAATAAAAACAAGCATACTAAAAATTGAGATATATGCATATCATTCTCTACATTACTAAAGAAATGCCCAAATTTATACACCAAGTAAGAAAGCCACAGTGGAAATAAAAATAAAAATAATTTCCCTCTACATTAATTTTTATGTTACTGGGAACAGAGTTAGCAAAATAAGAGTCTACGATAATTTGGTCATATTAAGTAGTCTACTTATATATATATATATATATATATATATATATATATATATATATATATATATATATATATATATATATATATATATATATATATATATATATATTTAAAAAAAAGAGAGAGAGAGAGAGAGAGAGAGAGAGAGAGAGAGAGAGAGAGAGAGAGAGAGAGAGAGAGAGAGAGAGAGAGAGAGAGAGAGAGAGAGAGAGAGAGAGAGAGAGAGAGAGAGAGAGAGAGAGAGAGAGAGAGAGAGCTGAACTAAAAGTATATATATATGAGCAAATATCTATGTACCTCTGTAATATATATAGAATTTCATGATTTCATTAAATTTTCTCAATCTGTACACTCTCTACAAGCTCTTCTATCATGGTATTCCTCCTCTTGGTGTTGCCAATGTACTTGTGGATTCATCGCCTGGACTGGCCCTTGGATGATGGCAAACAGTAAATGGGAATTGAAATGCGGATTTTTCATCATCTGGACTGCCCCCTAGATGATGGCATCAGTATATGGGAAATGAAATGGGGATATTTCATCATTTGGACTGCCCCTAGATGATTGAATACAGTAAATGGGAAATGAAATGTGCAGTTTCCATCATCTGGACTGGTCCCTACATGATGGCATCAGCATATGGAAAATGAAATGTTGAGGATAGCTCTCTCCCCCCAATATGGAATACCTCATAGGTTAATCATGAATGTACGCATAATACCAAAGTGTACGACATGCTCAAGAGATACAAAACTTTTTAAGATATTACGTATATCCCATGATGATTCTACAAAACTCGTTTACCCTTTAAAGAGAAATACCTTTGTAAAGCCAAATGTTTTCAGTCACAGCCAATTTCAGCTACAATGAGAGTGATGTTACTTTAAAATTACAGAGAAAAAACAAATATATATATATATATATATATATATATATATATATATATATATATATATATATATATATATATATATATATATATATATATATATATATATATAATTGCTGGATAGAAGAGTATAAAACTTGCTAATTATCACAAAACAATACCAGTGAATTGGACAGTGAGTTACCTAGAGATATTTTAATATTATTTGGCATAAAAAACATTACTTTATAGCAGGGATATATATATATATATATATATATATATATATATATATATATATATATATATATATATATATATATATATATATATATATATATATATATATATATATATATATATATATAATTACTGGATAGAAGAGTATAAAACTTGTTAATTATCACGAAATACTACCAATGAATTGGACAGCGAGTTACCAGGAGATAATTTAATATGACCTTCCGTTTTTACCAATACTAAGTACTGACATAATGCAAGCTACTACTATTATTTGGCATAAAAATCATTACTTTATAGCAGTGGTTTTTAATCAGGGCAATAACGCCCCCTGGGCTTGATGATGGGGGAAGTAAGTTCTTGGGGGTACTGAGGGATGTGGTGAGCCAACATAAAAACTGAATATTTTTACTTCAATAGCAATTCTATTACACATGACAGAGCTGTTATATTTACTTAAATATTACAACAGCTAAACACTGAAGACAACTGATGTTGAAAAACATGTACTTTATAAATCTTATACTCTGCAATTTGTGGTAAACTTAGTTTATCATCCACATTAAGAAAATTTATTCACATTTCCAGCCTTTCCAAAATGAAGGGGGGCATTGGGCTATGCAACTAGTTAAAAGTCGGCACTGCACAAAACAAGGATAAGAACCATTACTTTCGAGTAAAATATGTCGCTATTAAAATAATAAAATTAGTAGTAATGATGATAATAATAATAATAATAGTATGTTATCTCCCATGGGATGTTGGGCATATGCTTTAAAAGATAATACTGCAACAGGATGATTTTCAACATTTCAACAGCTTCGATATAAACAAAAATTTAACATGTACAAAAAGTTTTAACAACTAAAAAAACTGAAGCAACAGAAAGGCATAACTAAATTTGCAATGAAAATATTGAAATAACACTTCAGGTATCATTACCGTAATTAGGAAAATTATGCATAACACCGACCTACCTACGAAGTTCGAATTATGCACCAAATCAAAGATGTATCTTGATATATTTACCCTGCAGGCTATGATGAAACCTTGCAGAAAAGGGTCAAATCAAAATCTCTATAAAACAAAATTTAAGACAACATCAGACAAGAGGTGAAGAAGGCCAGAGTATGTTTGGGCTGTTATTCATTACAGTTGAGGCCACCCTATTAGTTAGGTAGAGGGATTGGGCATCGTGAATACGGGAGAAGAATGTATACCAAATACAAGGATCTTGACTTCTACTTGGAAAAGGAGGAAAAAGAATGCCACACACTATCCATGGAGGATGAGACAAAAATTTTCAAATACTTTTTTCACCCTCCCCAAGCATCAGCTGAGGCAACTAAAAAGTATAGGGGAAATGGGTCTGACAGTTTATTTTTCACTATAAAACAATATAAGTGAAAGGCAAGATCTGATATTGAAGGACGAGACCGTCATCTTTACGCTCTGGTTACACTGTGCAACTGGTTTTAGATAGGTTTGGGTACATTTTGGCACTGAACTACTTTGGCATAGCATTTTTGACACTAAGCTAAGCTAACCTAACCTATCCAAAACAGCTTAGTGCCAAAAGGGGCAATGCCAAAACAGCTTAGCACCATAAGAGCGGCACCAAATAATCCCATTCTGCTTCAGGTAAATAAATCACTGTCATCTGAATAAAAAAAAAATTCTGCTAATTAATGAATACTTCCTTCAGATCAGTTAGAGTTGAGAAAAAAAAAAAAAATCTGGAATGATATAGTTTAAAATATCCTTCAAACTTAAATAGGATAGACCAGGACAGTTCGTTGTTAAGTTTTCCTTCATTGGCAGTTCATTCTGTATGCCTAAATCTACATCGAATAAGATGACATTTTCATTACACATCTCTTATCATTCCTTCACATCTGACATGTTACAATGCTCCCCATCTCAGTTTTTCTTTAATTTCTAAATCGTTTTACTGGTGCCCCAAGTTCAATGAGGACGCTTTTCTCTGCCCGTTCTAGTGGGGGGGAAAAAATAAGTAAATAAATAATATATATATACATATATATATATATATATATATATATATATATATATATATATATATAATTTCAGGATGTACATAATTTTTATCATGTCTCTTCTGGACATGATTCACACATATAGCTTAAATTCATATGCTCGGCAAAACCCATTATATAAATTCTCCACTCTATTCTTTACGTGTCAATATCACAAAAAAAACTATGACAAGGGTTAACCTATCAGCCAAACTTATACTCTGAATATCCTAGGCTTGAATCATTACTGCCCCAAGGGGATCATATTACATTTTATGTATCAAAACACGAAAGAAGAAGAAAATCAGCTTAGAATAATATAGATCCAATACCATTTATGCTTAATTAACCAGAGTCAATTATTCATTATTGTCATCACAGAGAAAAATGGTCATGGTTAGACTCAAAATTTCAATTTAAGTTCTCGACACATTGCGTACCAACGACAATAAATTGTGCAATACAGTACCTGCATCATCTATTTCGATGATAATCACACTCAATTCCTCATTTTTAAGTGGCAGTTACTATTATAATGATACTAATAGCAATAATAATGATAACAATTAGGAAAATAATAGAAATACTACTGCATTATGAAAAAAAGACAATGTCACTAAATATTCATATACAGTATTCAAGGTGCCCCAATATAATCACACAGAAGGTAAAATAAAGATGAGTTATCACATGAGTTATTATCATTGCAAGCAATACTAAAGAAATATGAAACCTATTACAACCAATATTTGTAATATGGATACATGGGTGCCACTCTTCTCGACATATAATAAAAACCTAAATAAACAACAAAATAAAAACTTCAGTTCCATTTGCATTCTATCTGCTGCGATCCTTTGACAAACACAGACAAATGTATTTACAATTAAAAAAAAATATGTATGACAAAGCTAAAAGCGTTAAACACACCACAGAACACATCCGAACCGATACACTGGTCACGTAGATGGTAGCCAATGTCATGATTTATATTAATATGCAAAAAACTTTGGGGGTATTTTGAAATATTAATAATAATTAATGAAGAGATTACATATCATAATCACAAAAGAAAAGAAAGCGGAAATAACAATACAAAAATAAAAACACGAACTAACACATTTTTTTTTTATTTTCATCATCGTTATCACGTCTAAAATCAGTAGTCCTTATATATATATATATATAAAATTTTTCTTTTTTATCTTGTCACAAGGTCCTTTCCTAGCAGTTTGCACTGTATAGGTTTCTGCAGCAACACAAGCTTGATCACTGGCACATTTCCGTCATTGTAGAAAATAAAGAGAATAAATACTACTTCAGGAATTGTATCCATATATATATATTTACTGTTAGATAGTGCATTTTTTCTTGAGATCTCCCTTTGTTTAGAACAGTGTCAATATACGAATGATTGTATTAAGTTTTGTAACACTGAGTTGTAAACACAAAAATACGTAATGATAATAATAAGACACTACGAACTCTCACATCCAAATATACATGAAGACAGTATTCTTAGAAATTCTCAATAAACATGACAACAATTTGGAATCAAGTTGCCACCAAAGCATGGGGGGAAGGGGGAGGAAGGTTTTCATTAAAAGCTAATGAGTTTTGAAAAGCTAAAAATGACACTACCATCCTCGTCGCACCCTCAGCAATAACTAGCTACAAAACAGCCTCTGCATGGTTAAATTTTATTTGCGTGAGGGAAGGCGAGTCTGATATTCCAACCTTCGCATTTATGTAAAAGCTCTTATTAATACAGCCACCTCTTTTCTTTTATCTATTGTACCAAATGAAGGCTGTTTTCAAGTGTTGTACGGCAACTGTAACAATAAATCACAGCCCTAAACTTCGAGGGTATTCGAGAAGAGGATGGCAGGCAGATGTCGGAAGGGATCGAGGGAACAGCAGCAAGGGTACTACGCAAAAGCCTCCGGTTGACACAGCAATCTTCAGTGAGGGAGACAGGAAAAATTGTGTTAGAACTGCGAGGATGGGAATGAGAACGAGTCTAATTTGCAGAACGATCAACTGGCATTTAAAATGTTTTTTTCCCAAAAAACCCATAACAATTTCAATCTTTATTTCGAAGTTGATATATTCATTTCTAAGTCCAAATGAGGTGATATTACTGTAATACTGTTTTACTATCGTCAAGTGACTATTTTCCCAAAGCTGGAAAGTCAATAGTTACCACTCTCACTGCCAATCGGCATTGCAATAAGTCATCCCCATAGATACAATTGGAACGGAGTTCCCTCATCTTTTTTCGAAATGATCCCTGGAGAAAACGGCTTTTTCTGGCAACCGGCATTAACACGCAGTGCACAGTATATGATAAAATGCGAAGAGGAAAAACTAGACATGGAGCATTAAAATTTTTCTGAAGTACCTGTTCGGTAAAGAATATTTGGTATGACTGCTTTGAAAAATGCACAAAGATATCAATTACATTACATTCAAACATAAAAAAACTGTGTATATATATATATATATATATATATATATATATATATATATATATATATATATATATATATATATATATATATATATATATATATATATATATCATTGTACTCTTTTCATCTCCAAAGCATGGAGAATATATATAATGTTATTTATTTTCATACTTTTACATTTACAGAGCTCTGCTTATAAGAGAAATACAATTTTTGATTATGATACAGAGGAAAAAATATAAGATGATTCCTTTTTGTGGTTTCTCGTTTGTGGATGAAATCGCGACTTCGTTACAAAGTATGGTTAACCTATTGTTATATATCAATGCAAGTTTGGCAAATTAAAAACGTGACATATAAAGCTTTATATATATCAAGTTTTCTAATTATTCACTTTAGCGACACATTACAGTCTATACTTACTGTTTATTATGTCAGGAGCGCCCGCATCTTCAAAACCTAACGAGCGGGTGTAATTGAAAGATTATTAAATAGCATCATCCATACTATCACCTAATCAATATTTGCATGACCTAGGTCTTAAATGTCTTTTTATTTATTGTTTTCTTATAGCTATATTAAATAAAAGCCAGGCAAGTCTTTTAACTTAAGGTTAAAAACAATAAACAGTAATGTTATCAAAGATTCAGAATGAAGGTTCCATTATCATTGACAAGATCATCATTATCTACAACCATACAACACGGGATGAATGTTGAAGACATGAAGTTTATCATTATTTCTTTAAATATAACAAGTATTATTTTTAATTTCTTTCTACTTAGAAGTGAGAGAAATGCATAAACACTGAAACAACTGCTAGTGCAAATGGATCCTTGGTAGCACGAGAGAAAATGTTGAAGTGCCATGCACGTGTACTATACGGCACCGTCGGAGGCCAAATACATATACGTACGTACGAACGTAATGGCATGTCACTAATGAATGAACGTGAGTGTAGTTTTGTTTTTATTGCATGAGACACTAAAGCACCATGTGCGAATGATTGAAAGAGAAAAATGAGAGCCATGCTTTCTTTTTAAATATTTATAAAAATTGACAACAGCATTTTCTGGTTTTTGCCTCCTTTGAGGGTGGGGAATAAAAACAAGGCTTGCTTGCACAAACAAATTTGTCTATGGAAGGAGCAGTAAGAAAACACTACCATCACCTGGAAATAATATGGCAACTGCTGCTGCTGGCTGAACTTGAACACAGAGAACCTCCTAACACTTCCTTCATAAACATCGATGTCACGTCACGTGAATTCGGGAGAAAACAAACGCTCCCCTCCCTGACCACCGATGTTGGGTGAATTAAAGAGGAGGAAGAGGAAGGGTAAGATGGGAATAGCAGCAAATGAAAGCAGTTTATCGATCTTGAGGAATCTTCAGAGGCCAACAGATTTATTATTATGCACAAGTGGCTGGCAGCCATACATATCTTTTTCCCCTTTTTGTCTGTCTGTACTGACCCTGGGTACTTAAGGTGGGTCACATTCCCACCAATTATGAGCCAAAGGTTAGGGACCTGATGATGTTGAAGACGCCAATCGATGATCCCTACGAAAACTCTCCTCCGTTTCCTGATCCACTAGTAACTGGTCAACGGTCCCCTGGTCTACCATCATACTTAGCTCATTTTCGTCTAACCTGCTGTAATAGGTGTAAAAAGATAGGCAATAAACATTCTGAATACAGTGTATGGTACTGTATCCCAATGATAAGGCAATATCAGTTCTATATTTCATATATGATTATTGATTTTAAAGCAAATGGCATGTGAGTTGCTGATTACATTAGAGTATTGTGAACAGAGCAAAACATTTACTAACCTCATGTTTTCCAGAATATCCGACTAGAAAAAGCCTTGCTCATAAGGGATAACAGAGCCAAACATTTACTTACCTCATGTTTTCCAGAATATCGGACTCAAAAGAACCTTGCTCATAAGGGATAACAGACCCAAACATTTACTAACATCATGTTTACCAGAATATCTGACTCAAACGAGCATTGCTCATAAGTGATAATACAGCTGAGCATTTACTAACCTCATGTTTTCCAAGATATCGGACTCAAAAGAACCTTGCTCATAGGGAATAACAGAGCCAAACATTTCACCAAAGTTCATGTCATCTTGTAGTAAACCTTCGCTCTCAGCCCCAGTTCCATCTGCAAAAGGAATAGAAACAATATACAGTACTGTACATTGGATCAAACGTTATCCCTGATCATTTAGTTTTTATTTTGCTGGTACAAAAGAATATTTATCAGAAATTAATTACGTTTAGGTTTACTGCATTTGAACCATAAAGAGACTTACCAACAATAACAACAACACATTAAAGCTACTTACCTTGTGGTAACCGAAGCAAAGCTGATGTTGAACAAGCTAACAGAAATTTATGTAATATTAAGGTGCAATACTAAACTAGACTTTACTTTAAATGAACCATTTTCAAGAGGTCGTTAACAACCTTCACACTCAGGTACGCCTCCTTTTACCAAGGCCTCTCCTCTAGTAAGTAATTTACAGAATGCACTCTTCTACTCCTCTTATTTTGCATTAGCATTTTATTTTACATATTTATAAAACATTTACAGATGCTTTTTTTACATTATCCCATTTGACATTCAAAATGAAGGTGTTCAGTCTCAAGATATTATTTCAACTTTTATAATGTATTTTTTGCACACTTGTGAACCTGTTAAAATGGGTATCTAATACAAATCATTAAATCAATCATAGTTTCTGTAGATAAATATGCATATCGAAACATATTTATTTCTAAGGCTTAGCTGACATAATTTAATTCCAATATTGGAGATGGATTATTTGGAAAATCTTTGATTAATCACTTAAGGGACAGCGTGATAATTATAAGTGTGCTATACAATGTGCTTAGCTGCATATTGTCATGTATATTACTCGAACGATTTGGAGTAGCAAGAAACATTCAAGATATAAAACGTAAGTTCAGAAAGAAAATGAGAGACAGGCATGTACAAATGCAAGCGCGTGATGATGATGACTGACTTTATGTCACGGACTCCCATTTCTACTAAGGGCTGATAGTGCCTTCATGCGAAGGACTTGGGTTTTGGCAAGTGTGATCTTTACCAGGAGTGAATGCCCACTTAAACCTACCACTACGGGAGCAAATCAACCAAGTCTAGATAAAAGGAGAGGATTGTTGTAAGATAGGGATTCCAGTCATTAAATTTTGAGCCAAAATAAAAAAGAAGCCTTCTTAAACAGCAAACCTATGTAAACATGAAAAAACTGAAGAAGACTGACAGAGTTCTACTGATGACGATGAAGACTGATATGAGTTCTACTGAAGATGAAGAAGATTTACTGACTTCTACTAAGCTTAAGAGGGGACACTGCAACACAAAAGCTTACCTGGCATCGTTAGAACAACCTTGGGAATAAACGTGGGTGTTTGCGGTGTCTGTGGCGTAGATGGATGCTGTATAGACGGTGGGTTTGACTGTGGACTTAGAGGTCCTTGCCCAGGAGATGAGGGATGCTGTGAAGAGATGGGCTGGACGGGAGAAGGAGGATGGTGCGCGTGACTCGGAGATTGAGACATGTGTTGTGGATGAGAGGGAGACGAATGGGTTGGCTGATGCTGTTGTGATTGTTGTTGCTGTGACTGTTGGTGGTGTGCAGGCGATGTGGAGCTGGTCTGAGGGTAGGGGGGTGGCGGACCAGGAGGATGGGAATGAGAATGAGACTGAGAGTGAGCTTGTGAAACAGTTTGTGATAAATTATGGGTGGTGAGCGCCTGGCTCGAGACAATAGGATACGCGGGTGGAGGACCGCTGGGACTGGAGGACGCCGTATTACTGAAGTATCCGCTCCCCCCACTCTCTATACTTATATCCATCAGTCTCGTCTGGTGAGGGAGATCCAGAAAAAACATATATTGGAATAGACTTATGCCATACTACAACATAACAATTTTTTCAGGAATATGCAAAATATCATAAATATCCAAGAAAATTTAGATTACAACATTTTCATACATAATGAGAAAATATACACTACATTTCAGTTAGATTACATTTTTGTACATAATAAGAAAATATAAACTACATTTTCTTTAATGATACATAAAATGAAAACGGGCTGCGATATTGTATACGCTATACGGTATAAAGCATATTGCAAGTACATATAAATATTCAGAACAAAGAATAATGAGTTTCTCGAATCTAATGACAACCTCAGAATAATGTTACGCTATATACTTAATAGCACAGTAACCCTACAATGAAATCGCAAAGTACATACCGTTTGCTGTAAAGTAGTATTCCCCGTTGTATAATTATTGGTGGAGCTAGGCGAAGTATCAATCTGGAATGGTATAAAAATAATGTGAAAAAAAGCCTACGTGAGACATTCCAAATGCCACTATACAAAGTACTGAATGCATGCCTCTAAAGTAGTTGATTCGATACGAGGCATTATAAAGCGAGAAATACTTATAAATGACGGTTACATACATAACGCACTGCAGAGTACAAACCTCATTTGGAACAAGTAATGACTAAGTGCTGTTAAGTGATGATGGTATTTCATATAATTATGCCCAGTATTATAGAGGATGAATTCAACTCTCGTTATGCCCTGCACATCATAGAAGACTAAATTGTCTTTAATTATGGCAGTAGAGAAATGATCAACTTTTGCTTTCTTAATGTATCCAACGCAGCAATTACAGGGCATCGTTGAGAAAAGGCTAGCACTATTACTGAACTAATATGTTCTGTTACGAACGGCAAAAATTAATTGAGGTTTGATGAAGCTTTATTACTTTAGTTTATTTGATAAAGTTATGGCTATTCTACTAGTTTCAGTGGGCTAGGGTAGCGTGCATAATACAATACACATTAAAAATCATAACTAGCGAAAATACCTTTCAATTTATTTACTCTTTTAACCTGCAACATATATAAATATTATGACCTACAACACATATAAATGTGAGCAGTAAGATATGATCATGTCATTCTAACAAAGAGGAAAATATCCTAAGGCATATTCGTCGAGCATGCCGAGTGAGCAGGGAGAAGCACAACGCAGACTCGACAACGTCTTCTTCATTTATCTATGCAGTTCCCTGCGAAGAGATGCTTTACAAACCACTTTCAAGATTCAAATCCGTGGCGACCAGGTGTGACTGAGGCATTCGAGCTATCTAATGAAAGCAGGGTTATGGGACAGGTAGAAGCATATCTCTTTCTGGCATTTGAGTGCTTTGAAAAGTTGGCTCTATGAATGGTTCGTCATATCCACTAGGTTTGTACATCCCATTTCTGCCACAGAAGAAGGCGGGCTTGTTCTCAGACTCTTTGGCACAGCGGATCAGTCTCTCGCTTATCAAGCAACAAAAGCTCGTACTTAACTTTTTAATTATGTAGAGCTCATAAAAAAAAAAAAATTAGACGAGTCTGTATAATCAACACAGATCGCATTCGCCTTCAAACGGATATATCTTTAAGATCGAATTCTAGTAAGAAAAAAGCATAGTAATAAGGTATACATATCCTCAGCGTAGTTTGCTGTATGTAAAAATTTAACAAGGCAAATCTGAATCATCAAACTGCACACTGTTGTAAATAAATAAAAAAAAAGAAAAGTAGCCTTTAGCCCAACAGTACAAGTTTTAAAAGCTTAAAACTACAATTCACTTACCATGTTACACTGCTCAAACTGTTGATTGAGCTGGTTTTGTGCGTGCGTTGGGTATTCGTAATTAAACGGCGTCTTGTTCAGGGATATTCCTGGAGAAGAGGCAGGGGAGGCCTGAGGCGCGCTGGGGGATGGAGGAGCGCTGCGAGAGTCGCTCGGACTATTACTGCTAGTGTAGCTTCCTAAACCGCCAGTCTGCCATGACAAATTATGTTGGTCCATTGAGGTAGACACCTAATAATCAAGTCTCCAGACTTTAGTTGCATATTAAACAATGTCTCACTTTTATATTTACATACACAATGATTTGAAATGATTAAAGATAAGTTTAGGACTGTTAAAGAAACCAATGCTTAGTAGTATTTTGCAGTAGGGATAGGAATCCAAAAATATAACCCAGTCATGAATAGATATTCTACAATTTCATACAAGTATTTACCATTACCTACAATTAACGTATACTTTCCCTTCAGCAATTGTGGGTCCAAGAGAGAGATTAGGTAAAATTGCATAAAATTTACCAGTATCTGAATCAGTTATGAAAGAAGCGAACTTATGCCAACAAATGCCTTTCACAAGCAAGAGGGAATGATTCCCAAATTTATCAAATACACGACAAACATGTTTTGAAAAATTCTTGTTTTGTTAAAAGGAAAGCAAATTCTGCTATAAAATTGTCTATTTTAGATGCTATAAGGCAAAATCAACAAAGAATGAGGTATTTAATTATTATATTTGTAATAAAATTAAAGTAAGACTTGAAGCTTCTTAAAAAATACAAAGTATAGCAAATACATATAATTCCTCGAATACTGTACTGGTATTGAAGAAAATGCTTATATATATATATATATATATATATATATATATATATATATATATATATATATATATATATATATATATATATATATATATATATATATATATATATATATATATATATATATATATATATATATATATAAGCCTGACTTTAAATGATATGATGAGCTACTAATTATCATATAATGACTATGTGACATCATAACTTCTCCACCTACAAAAATGAATACAGCTCTTAAAAAAAAAATAAAATAAAATATATATATATATATATATATATATATATATATATATATATATATATATATATATATATATATATATATATATATATATATATATATATATATATATATATATATATATATATATATTTTCTCCACAGTTCAATTTCGACTCGTCAAATTTTCAAACTGCCTTTAAAAAAAAGGCCAGACTATTAATAATGAGAAAAAAAAAAAAAAAAGCTAAATGCTCGACTTACGTGTAAAGTATTAGGAGAAGGTCCTGGTGAGCTCCTGGGGCTAAGCTGTGGGCTAACAGGATTTCTATAATCCATGAAGTTGAGATGGTTCTGCAAACAATAGCTACGTCATCCATCACAGCCAAAATACGAGAGTACTGACAATTATCTACTCGTGCAAACCATGCCAGTATGGATCCGAGACATTTTTCAAAATTATTGTCCAACCAAAACTGACTACGAAATTCCAAAACGCGGGAGACTAAGATGAAATACTCCAAAGTTTAATCTGATATTCCATTTCTACAGAAGTTTCCAATAACTAACAACACTTTTGGGATAAACAAGTTTGTTTTACATCGTCCCTAGCAGCAGAGGACATTAATCAACAGATCAAAATTTTATTTTCCTATTTTAGGAGTATTCTCATCAACTATAGAGAGGCTGTTTTGATACTGACAAATCTCATGACAGAGAAATATCAACTATATCAGTTATGTTAACTAAAATTGATGGAAACAGACCTTAGGATGGGGATCTTGGAAACAGACCTTAGGATTGGGATATTTAAAACTTCACTTCTCTCTGCAGTTCATCCTACGTTTAAATGGGGATGCTGTTTTTTACCCACCTCTTAGTTTAGTTTCATTTAGGTTTAACCCTTTCCCTGTGAGTTGAAAACAAAATTAATTACACCTCAGTGCAAAGGGAAGGTGGCTGGAACACCTCAGTGAAAAAATGTTGTACTGTCTCCCTTGACACCTAAAAGGTTAGTGACTCCTTCGGGTGCCTTTCATTTGGTTAAAACACTGAGTCTGTGTAGTGCATAATGACTTCAAATGTCAGATATTGATATCCTCTTCACTTCCACTCAAAGGAGTGGAGCTCGTTTTGACATTATTACGATGACAAATACATCATACTCGCCATTAACTGCGCCCGAGCGAAATTATCCACAGATGTCTGACTCACAGGTAAAGGGTTAAAAGATATATGACCGGAAGGCCTTTTCTGACACCCAGTCCTGGTTCATTTGGGCTTGGAACTGGCACAGACTTGAGTGGCCTTGTTCTGAAAGTGGCTGGATTTGGGAGTACAGTATTTAAAACTAAAAAATCCAGTAATTTATACCAAAAGGGCTGCATGTGATATATACAATATTCAGTACTTAGGTAAAGTTATGTGGCACCCCTAAGTAGTGCCCATACAAATGTATGTACCCATACCCTCTATACTGTGGCACTTCCCAACCTCAAAACTCAACCTACCAAGTCCTAATTATTGGCACCATTCACCTAACCCATTCTATACTTAGGCAGTGCCATAAATGGCACACAGTTTCTATGTAGAAATGCAATCACCCTTACTAAGTTAAATTATATTTGTGATCAACATTCTCTTGATGGCCATTTACGTATAAATGCAATCGCCCTTTCTTAAGTAAATTATATTTCTGATGAAAATTCTCTCGCTGGCCATTTCTACACATAAATGCAATCAGCCTTTCTTAATTAAGTTAACTCGTGATCAATATTTTCTCGTTGGACGTTAGCAGATTCGTGGCTTAATTATTACATTTATTTGCTGAAGACAAAAGCATAAAAGAAACTAAAAAAAAAAAATTTTAGTACGGTTATTCAAGTCACAGTAGATAATTCATAGAAGCTAAGTTTCTAACCAAACCTAAATATAAATTTGCATATAAGCATACAGAAGCTTAAAAACATAATTTCTCTCCTGCTGAGGGATAAAAGATTTGTACAGAATACGCTTTAGAATTGCTAAACTTGGAGTATTGCACCTTTGTAATTACAATAAAACTTAAGCCGTGTGGACTGTAAGGTTGAAAAATGTCCCTAGTCTGTGCTGGATATGAGCAGTGAATGTATTTTAATCTTTTTTTTTTAAATACCCATTGTCTTTTGATTCATTTTATCATAATGCTTTTGTCTCTATAAAAAATTTTCAACTCTTGAAGCATCTGGTTTTTAAAGAGGCATAATAATAAATAAAATGAACGTTGCATGATACTACTCTTCAAGAAAAAGAACATTTAAAATGTCTCATTACAGCAAGAGTTGAAAATGAGCAACAACAAAAATATTCAGATATCTAGCACATGAACCTGTATTGGTTTAATTAATACAGTATGTAAAATGCCTGCAAAATAAACAACTGTAATAATAAATAATATCAGCTAGATACTTAGAAAAATAAAAATGAATAATGGGGGAGGGTACTGAAGGCCAAGGGTGACGCAAATACATACCAACAAAAATAATCGACCATTGCAAAATTATTCATCGTAAAAAAATATATTTAAAATACAAAACTCGCAAGCACTCTCCTATGACACTAGAGAATTAAGATCAATAAAATTGCCATGTCAATGGCTATTTGCAAATATTCTTTTAGGTATCTGTCATTATACATATTCTTTTAAACACAGAAACAATGAAAATATTCACTCATCTTCACTCGTTTTCATTAAATATTAATTTTCTTTTCATTAAGTCCTGAGACCAAAAATCACATAGCAAAAAAAGTTAATGCAATAAATAAAATATAAATAAAAAGACCATTTAAAATAAAACAATACAACAGCTACCTTACGTTTATAAAAATCTTAATATGGAACTCCATCAATGAATAAAAAAAAAAAAATTATAGTAACAATAATAATAATAATTTTGTTTACCATTCTCTACACTGAAAGCAATATCATTTAATGTACTGGATCAAGGAATTATATATTAAAAATTACTAATGACCATCTATCTACAAAAACACTGCCAACAAACACACTACATTAAAAAAAATGTATTTGTAAATTGGTCAACACTCTGTAAGGCTGAATGATGAAGTGTTAGTAAATTAAAACTATAGAAAGTTAAGAAAAAAGAAAAGAAAAATATAAGTCTTCAATGATTTTGCACAATATAAGACCAGTTTAAGTTGAAAAGACTTGCATCTTATTCAATCAATGACAACACAGAGAAAAAATTTGATAATACACAAGGTGCTATCTATCTATTAACATGACATAGATACACAGGGTGTAACGAGCAAGGCACATAGATATGCAAAGCACGGAAGTGCTGCATGAGATGACAGTGACGTACCGCACTGAACGTTAAAGGAATATTAAACTGTATTCTCACATGTGAAAATGTCACTCAGTGCCAACGCACACGAGCAAACTGTCAAAAGATCTAGAAAGAGCATCTCTCACAGAGTCTTCCATGGCTAATATCTATTTACCCATCTCTTCAAGCACTCTCCATAAAAAGGCCACACTAAATTACGAAATAAGCGACATAAAGAATTGGCTTACCTTTCTTCACATATGATTTCAATCAAATATCTCCCAACTTGCATCACTCCATTTCATACCGGCATTACCATACTTATTAGTAATCTTCATTAAAAACCTTAATTAAAAAAAACGTTACCAACCAGTCGCGTCGTGAAAAATACGTTAAGTAAATCTTACCCTTATGAGATACTCTAACGATTTTGCAAAGAAGGACTTTGGTTAGTGGCTGAAAATTGTCTTAATGTGGAGTGCAACTAACATATCTCAAGATAAAAAAAAAATTTAAATGACTGCAATTGTCTTCACATTCAAACCATTAAAAAACAAAGCTTTAGTATCACTAAGTAAAGCAATTAACAGTGTACAACAACTAAAAATATTCACAACCTAAAAACGCAGCGATTAGTAATAACTCCTACCGCGTGTGCGACGCAAAGACGAGACAAAAACTCTGTTGCGAAATCATAAAATAAATAGGACTACTACTACAGCTTACTGGACTCGCAGGATGCGAACTATTGGGAGATAACGGCTGCCCAAAGATGTTGTATCCCGAGTTAGCCAGGTGAGGGTCTACAGTTGTGCTGTTGTCAACAGTCATTCCCTACAGATGAAAAAATTAAATTGGGTTGAGTTGAGATGACATACTACAAAATCGAAGATGATGAATATGCTTCATTGTTAAAAATAATATAAGAACTGGATCATTGCATATAACACAGTAAGGACACTAAAGGCAGCTTTTTGCCTTTCAAATCCAAAAACTTAATCCACAAATATCAACGTGGATATTACATAGTGCATATTATACCAAACAATTCTCTCTCTTTGGAAAGGTCAACACTTTATCCTTGAAGACAAAATAAACATTTAATATATATATATATATATATATATATATATATATATATATATATATATATATATATATATATATATATATATATATATATATATATATATATATATATATATAAAATTGTACATTGAGAAAGTGGCCAGTAAAGGTCAAGATATTAATAAGTACTTTATATATATATATATATATATATATATATATATATATATATATATATATGAATCATTTTATACCCCGACCGGGACTCGAACTTAGGACTTATAATTACTAAGTCAATTTGCTACCAACTACGCACCGCAGAAGGTTAAAAGGAATCCAACCTTATAGCCTATATCTGCTATACTTAGGAATACAGTAAACGCATTCTATCTGATAGCCACTACGTTCATATTACAGATTCCCCAACTTCACTCGTGGCTATATATATATATATATATATATATATATATATATATATATATATATATATATATATATATATATATATATATATATATATATATATATATATATATATATATATATATATTCCCCAACCTCACTCGTGGCTATATATATATATATATATATATATATATATATATATATATATATATATATATATATATATATATATATATATATATATATATATACCTCACCCGACGTCGTTAATTGGTTCCAGGAGAGACGACTTAAGTCGAAAAACGACTTAAATCGAATTAGCTAGTCTCTAGGCTAGCCTAGATATACAGATTTACTGTAGTAGTAGTATAGTTGGGTGGGATATGCCTTTTGCAATGGCTCCCAAGTCTTGGTTTTGCTTTGCTAAATTGTTTGTGCAGTTTTTATTATTTGATTTCTTTTTCTACAAATTCTTTTTATAAATTTTTTTCTTTCTTTGATGTCTTTTTCACTAAAATATCTAAATAATATATTAGCAATTATTTCAATTTTCTTTTCTACATATGGTTGTGCAAAAAAACGATATTCTGTTCTTATTTGTGAATATGCTTCACAAAATACTGTAGTAGAAAATGTTCTAGGCTCTCTTCACATTATTCACACGTTGGGAAGGTAGTATCTTTATTTTAAATTTACGTACAGTAAACAAATTAATGAACTCTATTATGCCATTAGCAACAGGCTTAGCATGGTGACCAGTATGTGTTTATTTTCTAATGTCTGGTACATTTTAAGATATATATTAATTACAAGATGGTAGTACTGTAATTTAAATAAAAATGTAGTTCATCTTTAAGATACTTGAAATAACTTACCAGCTTACATATATGTTTATATATTTATCATTTCTCTCATTTATGTATTCTGGCAACACTGATGGTGGCAGTGAGGACGAGGATGCATACGTTTTGTCACACTTCCGTATCAGGTGATGCGCCCGCACACAATATTTCCCTGACAATATTATATTAAAAATATGTTTGCTGTTTGTCTTTTATGCTTTTTGTCAATTTTCTTCATAATATCAGATCGCATTAAGCTGTAGAAGAGGAGTAGGATGCGGGAGAACAAACCTCTATCGGCAAACATTTTGCTACTTCCTTATCAACTGATGCACCCTCACACGCTATTTCCCTGACGATATTATATTAAAAATATGTTTGCTGTTAGTTCTTAATGCTATTATTCAATTTTCTTCATAATATCCGATTGCATTAAGCGGTAGAAGAGGAGTAGGATGCGGGAGAACAAACCTCTATCGGCAAACGTTTTGCTACTTCCGTATCAGCTGATGCCCCTCACATGCTATTTCCCTAACAATATTATATTAAAAATAACTTTCCTGTTTGTTCTTAATGCTTTTATTCAATTTTCTTCATAATATCTGATTGCATTAAGTGGGAGAACGAACCAGTGCTGCCAGGTCAAGCTGTCAAAAATTCCCTAGATTTGCTTACAAAATTTCCCTATTTGGCTCAAAATATCCCCGTTATGGATACATATACAAGGCTAAATACATTTCAATTTCTTCATCTCAATTACCACACAGAGTAAAAATATAAAGAATTAGAATAATAATAGCTAGTTCTCCAGAATTTCCCTCTTTCTTTTTTGGATTTTCCCTATATTTTAGTGAATTTTCAAGTTTCTTCCCTGTTTCCCTGTACCCACCTGAATTTCCATAAAACAAGGAAATTTCCCAGTACCTGGCAGCCTATGAACGAACCTCTATCGGCAAACGTTTTGCTACTTCCATATCAGCTGATGCACCCTCACATGCTATTTCCCTGACAATATTATATTAAAAATATGTCTGCTGTTTGTTCTTAATGCTTTTTTTCAATTTCCTTCATAATATCCGATCATAGCCAGTTTATCGTCCAGCGTTATAGCATGACGCTTAACACTTGCACTAGGAATTTTCTTAGGTGCCATGGGGGCAAAATATAAGGTCACAAATGAATGAGAATGAGAGTAGCCGATAAACAGACGAATACCGTGCATAAACTAATCAATTCAATACAATAGCAGTTTCACGGGAAAGACGAGTGACGACGCCTAACGGTAGATACTCGAACTACTGCACGTATTTTAATAAGATTTTATATGCTTTTATTCTTATTTATTGTACAATAACACGATTTTATGTGCTTTTCTTTTTATTTATTGTAAAGTAACATGATTTCATGTGCTTTTAATGGTTTTCTAGTGATATTATGATTCCAATATTTGTAGCGGACAGACGTAAAGTTGATTATAATGACGTAAACTTTATTTTTATTTTTTTATTTTTCCATATATTTTTTTGAAAACCGACGTATAATCGAGAACGACTTAAGCCAAGGTATACCTGTATATATATATATATATATATATATATATATATATATATATATATATATATATATATATATATATATATATATATATATATATATATATATATATATATATATATATATTAACCCCTCGTTTATCACAGGGGTTTGGTTCCGGGAGCAGCCAGGTGAATTTCCGCGAAGTAGGAACACACACACACACACAAAAAAAAAAAAAAAAAAAAAAAAACACACACACACACACACATTAAGATGATTATGACACCAGGACGGGCCGAAAAATGATAAAATAAAACAGCCTTTATCAGGCTGTAAAGAGAAACATAGATGGAGAGTGTAATGACCAGTCAGATGTGAAGGGATTATAAAAGATGTGTAATTAATATCCAATTCTTTGCTGGGTTTTAATATACCTCTGCATTACTTTCATGATGTCTATTCCAAAAATTCTCCTTAGATCTTATTATTATTATTATTATTATAATTATTATTATTATTATTAATTTGTAATTAAGCCATTATATTTACAATACATTATGTAGTTTGGGTTGAATGAACAAGAGTTAATTAAAGATGTTTCTCTCTCTCCAACATTCTATTCTACCCAACCCCCCACACTCTCTTTGTCCCAGTCAACTAGGGAGGGGCACTGTACACAGTTATCAAAGTAAATAAACCAACAGATGTACAAACAATGATGACCCAATAATAATAATAATCTCCACAATCATCATCAGAGGAAAATTATTGTTAAAAATAATAATAATAATAATAATAATAATAATAATAATAATAACAATAATAATAAGATCTAAGGAGAATTATTGGAGTAGACATCATGAAAGTAATGCAGAGGTATATTAAAACCCAGCAGAGAGCTGGATATTCATTACACATCTTTTATAATCCCTTCACATCTGACAGGTCATTACACTCTCCATCTCTGTTTCTCTTTACAGCCTCATAAAGGCTGTTTTATTTTATCATTTTTGGCCCGTCCTGGTGTCATAATAATCTTTAAAAAAAAAAAATAAAAAAAATAAAAAAAAATATAATATATATATATATATATATATATATATATATATATATATATATATATATATGAAGAGCCTACAGACCAGAAAAGGATCAGAAAAATACAAAACAACACATATTCATTCCTCTTTTTCTAAAACAGGGGCACAATCAAGTAGTAAAAACACACAATTACTACATACTTTACGGATTAAAAATGGATGGGAATATTGGATATTACATGATATACAATATAATATTAATTTTTTTCTCGAACAGGAATATACTTGATAGGACAATACTAGACATTCATTATAGAATTTAAAGATAAAATGTGTAACAGATATGTGAACATCACACACCACGAAATATAATTTCAAATATAATTTGTTTCTTAAATCCACAAATGCTCGCAAAGTTGAAACAATCTATATTTCATTTTATTAAGCAAACATAATAAAAAAGAAAAAGTATCAGAGCCTGGTTGAAAAAAAAGAAATAGGAAAAAATAAAAGTTTCTTACTTCTATTAGTAGGCATACACTTACAATGCTAAAACTAAAAATATATCTCATAACACTTGAGAGAAAAAAATCAAATAAATGAGTCATACAAAACTGAATAACATGAAGAGTGACCCAAGCACTTTCTCTTCAAAAGAGAGGTACTACTTTATTGTGCGGTCTACCATGCTATTTACAATTTAGCATGCCATCTACCTGCTTTTTTACAGCTTACCTCCACTATAAGAACTTTATACTGCAGGATATAACCTAACTTAACAAGCCCCCTTAACCTATACATTAGCTGAGCACAGGTAATAAATTAATTTTTATACACTGGTCACAATCAGATCAAAAAGGCAAAGGAAAGGTAAGCACAGATAATAAATTCAAATCATGAAAGGTAGGCCGCACATTAAAGGTGATTTTACAACGTAGACTACGGATGCTGCAGTAAGACAAGACGCCGAAGTAGCACCATTAATGTAATGCAAAATCTAAACATTCATTATGAAGCAAGTAGCTCACGGAATATATGTATGTAATTAACATAGAGGATACTGCATTTGAAAATCAAGATTTCTCGCTGATTTACCTTGAAAGTGGCAATCAATTATTCCACTACATTTGAATTAATCTGAGAAAACCCCAGTCTCAACATAAGACTTTGGTTTTGAAGGGTGTGATCTTTACCCTGAACGAACGCCCTTTCTAATTTCCGACTGTGAGGAACTGTAAATCCATGATCCGAATAATCAAAGTAACGAGCGTTGCTACTCAGCCACACCAGTATAACATAAGAGCATAGTATGAAATTTATTATTTTTCTACCCTATAAACAAATCTCTGGTCAACAATATACACCAGAAACTGAAGTTTAAGATACAAAATATACTTGTATTACAAAACTTTAACAATGGAGAAAACTACACCCACAAAGAAGTTGCGAGATAGTTTCAATGATATCCACATATCCCTAATATTAAAGATAAAAAAGAATAGTATTACAAAAATTACTAGGTGCATTTGATATGCCTTCCAAAGCTATTAGAAAATGTCTCTGACAATGACAACCCTCGTGACATTGGAAAGGGAATACCATCTTCGCATTCCCCTGCGAGTGGTAGGCATCTACTAAATTGGTTAGCCTTGGTGAAAGGAGAGAATGATAAAAACTTGGTGAAAGGAGAGAATGATAAAAACTTGGTGAAAGGAGAGAATGATAAAAACAATCATATTTCCTGTGAGTGGTAGGTGATTAAAATGGATAACCCTGGTAATGGGGCACATATATCAAGGTCTCATATTCCCTGAATGGCATAAAAAGCTTCTAAAATGGATAACTCTGTTGGTGGGGAGAGAGAGTTCTGATCTCAAGCTCTTTTATAAGTTGTGAGAGCCACTAGTCCATTCCTCTTAAATTATTTTCTCAACACAGAGAGGGCGAGCGAGGAGTCCACGTCGCCTGTCTTCATTATTTTTAACATTATGGCTACCCTGTTGGCTTCAGCAGGATAAAGCACTCTAACCACCGGTTGACAAGTTGGGAGTGGTTGATGGTGAGGGAAAGATGGGCATATTTGAGGAATGAGGTGTGGGAGGAGTAGGGAAGAAGTGTGAAGGAGGGCATAGGCAGTGCTTTGAACAGGTTCAAGTGTCAGTGTAGTGTTTCACAGAATTATATATTCTGAAGTCCGTTCAACAAAGCAATGGAAATGGAACTATTAATATGTCCTTGTAATTAATAATGTTTAGTATTTTAAACATAACCAAAAACTGCACAGAAATCATATGTCGATCAAAATCTGTCGGCAGTAATATGAATTATTGATTTTTTCAATTAAGAATTATATTGAAGAAATACAGTCTCAGAGACTTTGGAATACTATGATCTAATACTTGCATTCAAAAACACTGTACTTTTAACCCATTCCCCATGTACTATCAATGAAATTAATTATACATCAGTGGGGGAGAGGATGTGGCTCCCAAGCCTCATAGAAAAAAAATTTGTACCAAATCCCTCATCATCTAACTGGCTACTGAATTATTTAAGTACCTCTTGGATACATGTGGTATCTGCATCTTGAGGCACCTTCTTGGGTTAAAATATACTCGATGGAACCTAAAAACAGACTGTTGAACCGAGCTCCTTCCAAGGTATATGATGATCTTGCAAAAAGAATGACTTATATTTCAGACAAAGAGTTGAGAAATGACAGTCATTAAGTTAATATAGGAACGGGGCCCACATTTTTTCTTTATTCCCTTCCTTTCCTACCTATTCCCTAAAAGAAATATAATAACCAATCTAAGCAGCTATATTCATCTTGTTGCATTGGGCACATAATAGGAAATAAAGGTATCAACAAGTACTTGTAAACAATGTAATACTATTTGAGATATATATGCGAGTGTAACTCTTCATAAAACTTTCCACTCTACCTGGATTTTGATGCCCTATTTACAAAGAGTAAAAATATGACCCAAAAACATTATTTTGTATGCATGAAAAAAAGTCATTCATTTGCTTTTCCAACTAAGCAAGGTGTAGAAGTAGATTACGTCAATGCCAAATACAACATATCAGGTTTTAGAGAGTCAAAGTACAAGTAGCATGAGACACTCAAGACCTGCAGCTCTTTAAAAAATTGGAGGGGGTGCAAACGCAATTATGAATAACTCTGTAATTGGAAAGAATACAAAAGAAAGGCAAAGAGGGTATTGCAGTTGCTTTTGTTGAGTTTCCCTTAGCTGCCTGGCCAAACAATGAGTTCCAAAGGGGGCAACAGCTGATCCGGGGATATCCAATTGCGCTCTCAGGGAATATATGTTGTATTGTTGGCATGTATGGTTGTGTGCACTGCACTCTTCTACATTTGCTTGTCTAAAGATGATGAGTCCGCTGCTGCTGATCCAGTCTTGTTGAATGGTGAAGTTATGAAATATTGATTTTATGTATTCTGTGATGTTTTGGATCTTGTAAGAAGGCCATGTGCAAATTTTGTTGTTTGATGAAGTATGTATATTCTTTTTTATTGGTGCTTATGCCGTCTAGATTAACTTTGTGGAATGCTGATATTGAGTGTGAGGTGAGTGTTAAGTGCTGATGCGATGGGGTAAGGAAGTGGTGTTGGTACTGGAGAGGCAATAGATGGCCATAATGCCAGTTAGGATGAAGACTGGGGTCTTGGGAATGGTAGACGGTGGGGGAAAGAAGGGAAGATTTGAGGAATGGTGTGGAATGAGTAGGGAATAGGGGAAGGATCTGAGGGAGTAGGATAGAGGTTTGACGGAGGGCATAGGCAGCGTTGTGACCAGGCCCAATGGTCTTTGTAGGCCCAATTGTCTTTGTAGTGTTTCAAGTTAGCAAGTGTGGTACCAGTGATTTGATACCAGTGTCAGCAAGAGTTTTAGAAAACTGACCCGTTAGAGGGTCACCTTCAAATGACGGGTGTGGAGCACGCTGGAAACGTGTGTTTATAATTGTGATTTAGTCACCTGGGTGTTGCCATTTAAGAAGATGATTCACATGAATGCAGTATGCCTCCAATTCACATAAACAAGTGCCTTGGAAACAGAATAGTAGCATGTTCACATTTTTCCATGCTCTACTAGAGAACTGAATGGTATAAATATATATGCATAGATACTGCAAAGGTGTTTGATAATGGAAAAAAAAAGCAGCTAAATTCAGAGGTACATCCCCAGCTGGGAAGTACTGCATAAAGTACTGAGCAGGAGAGGCTGCAACAATTAAGTCATGTTATGAGAGGTGAAAAACTTTACCCAAGTAAGAGCTAGACACTGAATTGGAGACGACAAGAGCTATACCCAGAACAATAAAAAAAAGTTTTGTAAATGAGAGTAATATGTAAGAAGGGAATAACTAGGGAAAAGGTACCTCACTTTAAGAAGAAGAGGCTACTGAGCAACGGTCACCCCAAAAAAATTTGTGCACAAAAATCATAAGATCTACAAAATTTCACATAAATCTTAATTACAAATATTTTTCAATTAGAATATTTTAATGGTAGGTTTGAAATCAATGGAATTTCTACTTAAAGTACAGAAAGAGTTCTTTCAAGGTAAGAATAATTTCCTGAAAAATTAAAACAAATTATACATTTTCTTCATGAAAAGTGCACTGCAAAAGCAGATAGAAGCGAAAAAAGAGCATGAAAAAGCAGCCTTGGCATACTCTTGCCCCATCTAAGAAACATATTAGCTTAAGAGTTCATACTAAGAGATCAGAATTTCTTATCAATGCTTCTAAGTATCAATCTAAGAACACTACTGTATATAAAAAAAAATATATAAACATACACAACAAGACAGTATATATATATATATATATATATATATATATATATATATATATATATATATATATATATATATATATATATATATATATATTTTCCATTTGCAAGGATTTGAAACAATACATATTACATAAATTCAACATACAAATCAATACTCACAAGGATCAAAATGACAAATAATAAATAATAATCATAATTAAAAATAATAACAATGATAATAAAATAATGATATTACTAACCTTACAAGTATGGAGGTAGCGTGCATTAATTACAGTGGGAACAGACAAATGATTCTGAAACAAAACACAAGCCAGAGAAAAAAACAAAAACGAATCACACTCTAAGTTTGCAAATAAAAAGGGGAGACTAAAATACGTATACATCGACATGCAAAAATAAATAATAAAAACTTTACAAATAAAAAAGATATAGTTACACATGCAATAAATTAAATAAAAAGAAAACAACAAAAGTTTTCTGTATACAAATCAAAACTTTAGCCTTCCATATTTACTGCCAAAACTACGGATTATTATTCTGTATACGTTTGCCATCTAAAAATAAATATTACAGGTATGAAAAATGTTAATGTCTACTTAATGCATTTTGGGACAAGATTCACTAATGCGTAACAACATATGCTCACTGCAAAAGTAAAAGACAAACAAGTGCGCTTGCCTCGATGTGCATAAAAATAGTACGAGTACATAAACTTGAATAGCAAAACTCGAGTCCAAATTGTATATACACTGACGGACGTGCTAGAGAAGAATTAAATTTTCACATAAGTATGTTCGCAGGCACAGTTAGAATAAACTATATATATATATATATATATATATATATATATATATATATATATATATATATATATATATATATATATATATATATATATATATATATATATATATATATATATATATATATATATATATAAAAGCAAACATTTGTGAATCAGGCCAAGAATGCAAATACAGTTGTCTACTGATAATAACATCAAAAAACATATTCATACTCATCAATCTACAAAAAAAAAAAAAAAAAAAAGTACAATGCGAATGAAATAAATTCAAGAATCAAAAGTAAATACAATTCATACTCAAATTTGCTACAAATCAGCATTTTCCTCTTCCTAAGGCTACCAAGGTTTGAAAAGTGAAAAGCTTTCCTAAAGACCTAGTTGAATGGAGATGCTGAGCCTAGATACGCTTTCAGAAATATCACACATAGAGTAGCGATCATAAAAACATTGGGAACAAAATTATTAAAGATCACTTTTTAAGTCACGACTCCCCTTCTAGTAAGGGCTAGGATAGTGCCTTCTTTTAAAGGACTTTGGCTTTGGTAGCGCGACCGTTTCCCTGAGCAAAAGCCCTTTCATACCTCAGACCGTGGAGGGTCTCGAACCAACAACCTGATGAATCATAGTTGCGTGCACTGTCAACCCATCCCTAGCAGCCAAAAGATCATATACAATCAATATATCCTGTATATCATTACTGTACAAGATATGATATATTTAATTACAACAAATGCATCTTGCCCCTCATAAAGCAATGCTAAGATCAACACCACAATCAACTAGATTTCCTTTAACCTTACAAGGATTACTGCGCTATATCTACAGTTGCAAATGTAAAAAAAAAAAAGGGCTACGTTATCAATAAACTTTATTCATCGTAAACAAGTCAGGCCAGAAATGAAATAGACACAAGATACACTGCAATTATTCTGCTGAATTAGTAAAGCATTACATTTAACAGCAATGTAATCATATGCTAAAATAATCTCTCATATTCAGTTACTGCAACAAGATTTTCAGAGACTGATTATATGTAAGTATCAATACTGCTCTCTGACGGAGAATAAGAAAAGAATAGCCCTTTCTGCACTCGGGTATTCCTTATAAACCAGCTCTAGGAATCATCATATTAACACTTTCCCAGCGAGCTGTCAACTGGGGTGTGGCTGCCATGTTTCAGCGAAAAAAAATGCAGTACCACCTCCCTCGATATCTAACAGGCTATTGAAGCATTCAAGTACCTCTGGTTAGAACATCAAATCTATGTATGGTGTCACAACTACAAATGCCAGATATCGATTTCCTCTTCAGTTCCACTTGAGGAAACGACAAGCATATTGAATTATGAGATTGGAAAATAAGTCATACTTGCAATTAATCCATGAGTGAGATATTTCCAACAGATGCCTGATTCACAGGTAAAGGGTCAATGTGAAAGGAGGCCAGTGTGACTCCATGACACCAAGAGCAAAACCGTCGGAAGAACTAGTTTGTAATGGTCATCCCTTGTGGCTAATTCAAGGACGAGGGTCTACAGTAAAAATGATACAAGCCTCAAGTCCTCAACGGCGAGCAGGCAGATGAACTAACATTCAATTCAACGGTCAGAAGGTGGATGTAGAATGTGTAAAATTTACCAGCTCCCATCATTTTAGCTCCTTGCTATTGAAATCAGCAGATTGTCTTATTAGGTAAAAGGTGCTTTTTGGAGTGCAAACTGAGGTATAGGCTAAACGAAAGCATGAACAAGCGTCTACGCTCTGAAGACCATCAAAAACCTTCATAAAGTCTTTCAGCAATCAGCAAAGGCAACAAAAGCCGGCAATGCAATATCTGGAAGCTCAACTCTTGAACAGAAGAGGGAAAGTTGTTCCACAGAAGCGTTCACAACTTACCAGCCTTATTTAACCCCTTACGAGCGGAATGTGTTAAATTACGAGCATACAAGCTGGAATCGGTCAACATCAAAATTTCTTTCATATTCTGTGTGCTTTTTTCAGAACAAAATGGTCGCTAGAACACTTGCTATGGCATGACAATGTGTTCTGGTGCTATGTTATATAGAGCACTAAGCGTGGGTGGATGCTAGTGTATAATCAAATGAAATTGAGTCAGGAAGTTTCCCGCAGACTGCCCGACCTCTGAGGGTGAAGATCCACTCAGTTCACCCTGAACTGGGAGGTGGCTAGAAAAGGGGCCCTGACAATAGTCTGCTTCGACCTCTACTGACTGGGAGACCACATCCAGAGATCATCAGTATGCAGTCGTAAAAATAAGGAGTGAAACTATGATAATTGGAACTTGGAATGTACAACCTCTGATGGACTGATCAAACTTTGATCAACCAGAGAGAAGAACTGCTTTTGATTTTCGGGAACTCCGGAATTTAAACTCTGACATCGATGCTCTGAGTGAGACACTTACGGAGCTGGAGAGGGGCAAATGAGGAAGGAGCGGGGACAAAACACCTTCTGTAACGGACTTGATTCTGAACAATCAAGGATCAGAGTAGGCTTTGTTTTTCGAAACAGACAACTCCAGAAGCCAAAAAAAACAACAGCTGGGAATCAATGGCTGCAAATCAAGCTAATCAAGAAACAAGACCTCACTTTCATCATCACATGTGCTCCAGCTCTCAATGCTGACCATGACATGGAGATGACACTGTACACACAACTTGATATCATTCTTTCCTTTGCTCTCAACAATGACAAGCTTATTCTTTTAGGAGACTTCAGTGCCAGACCTGGGAGGAGCCATCACATGTTCTTAGATTTTTAAAAGGCATATGATACAGTCCCACACTGGAGATGTATTTAGAAATTGCAAGTAATGGGAAGAATAGACAGATATTACTTGGAGTGGATAAAAACTTTGAAGAAATGATCTGCCAGTCTATAAATGCATATTTATATATGCTTGCAGATGAGACAAAGATTGTGAAAAAAGAATAAGATGAAAACAATAGCAGAGAATTTCAGAAGACCTAAATAATCTGTATGAGTGGTCAGACAGTGGCTAATGAGATTCAGTACTTCAAAATGTAAGGTAATGAGAATGGGAAAGCTGGGGTATTTAATAGCAGGCACAAACCTGCTATATAGTAAAGGCGGCCAATGTTTTCTTAGTAAACATAAAGGTGGCCATCGTGCACATGGAAAAGGAATGTTTATAAACATATACAAGAGTTATGCGAGACCAAAGCTTGAATATGCGGAGCCCTTTTGTAATCTGCACATAAAAAAGCATAGTAATAAATATGAGAAAGTTCAAAGACATGGTACGAAGCTGGTGACTGATATATCTTAACTCAATTATGAGAGGAAAGGCTGAGGAAGCTAGACTTACCCTCACTAGAAGCTAAGAAGGAAGTGTGGAGATACGGTAATGGTTTTTAAATTCCTTCAAGGTTTTGACAAAGTGGACAGGGAGCAATATTCTGACAAGGGTGGCTCTACAACTAGAGGTCACATTTTGAAGCTTTGTAAGAATATTTCTTTCCAGGGTGTAAGGAAGTACATCCAGTACCTGCTGTATGTTCTTTTGCCTCTCCATACTCACTTGACTCAGTCTCCTCAGCACCTGCCTATCAAGCTTCCACCACCCAATAAGAATGTCTCTCCTTCCCTTGCAAGGCCCCTTCCAGTAAGCAAGCCGACCACACGAGAAAAGGTAAGCAATAATGTACTGTATATTGTACTGTAGTGTAGTGGAACGGAACCCTGATGTTAAATGGGACCCCTTGTGTGTATAATATATATATATATATATATATATATATACTATATATATATATATATATATATATATATATATATATATATATATATATATATATATATATATATATATATATATATATATATGGAAAAATATACACCTAGTACTTCAACTGAAATTATTCCCCAAATGTCCTCAGGATATAGTGAAACCCTGTGTATATTGTGATATATATATATATATATATATATATATATATATATATATATATATATATATATATATATATATATATATATATATATATATATATATATATATATATATATATATATATATATATATATATATATATATATATATTTCATTACTAATCTTGTAAGTTATATTTTCACTTCCTTTCTATTCAAATCTCCTCTAGAACCTTCTACGGTATACACGGGGTCCTTGAGCTACATAACAGTTCCGTTCCTTAACCCGATTTCCAGCATAAGTCAGAAAACACCTAAATAAGCACCTATGTCACTCACCTATGCTATGATGGCTTTCCTTTTCTTCAAAACATTGCTATCAGACAAATTGGGTTTATACTTGAGAGACATAATACAGGCCAATAATTCTCAAAAAAGAAGCAAAATAATATATGGGAGATGCATCGTAACCACAAAACATTGTAGGTCAAGAACCTTGTAATCTGTGGACCCCCTGTGCTTATGATGGACCAGTGCTGCTGTTTATGTGCCTATTGAAACCAGAACATAAAAATATCAACAATTATCTTCAATGAAAAAACAGTATTTAACCAACAGAGATGATCGACTTTTCTGCTATCTAAATGAACAATGCCTCATTTTAGCTATAAATACAGCAACTTCATCTCTTCCATTTCTCACACTTATCCCTTAAGCTCCTCCATCTGATACCCTCTTTCTAAATACGTATAAGCATGGCATTAAAGCATTAAGGAAAAAAAGTCATCCTTTGTGTATGAGTAATTTTATTCAAAGAGAATACAGTGTCTCTGCTCAACTACAGAAGAATTTTATTTTCATATTTACAGACAAACTCACCCTTTGGCCAGTTCTACCTCAATCACAAGAGTTCATGAGGTGCATCAAGGAAAAGCATAAAAAATATACTACTTAACAAAAATCCCACAATGTACAACAAACCAAACGCACAAGAGCAACGCAAAGCAAAAACAAAAGAAAGTATGCATAACCATATGAATTAACCCTACACTACTTTCCAAATAACCTTTAGGTCAAGATTAAAAAATAAAATCAATATTACATATGAAATAATTCTTCTGACTGAACTGTTCCCCAATCAAAGCAAACAGAAAATCATTACCAACTGTATCTGCAAGTACGTTTGAGACAACAATGCGGAGAAACACTAAAGAAAAAGACCAAACAAGTAAAACATCCGACCAACAGCCTCAAACATAAGTGACAAAAAAAAAGAGAAAGAGAGAAACAGGCCAAAGAATGAAAATTACAAGCTCTAGTGTCCAGCAACTTTGTCGTAAGCAAATACCAATGAGCTGACTGTAGCAGTATAGTGAGGCTAAAAACAAAAACTAAAGAAGGAACTTACTTTGCTCTGTTGATGGTGAGACCCTCTAGTAATATGTAGAGGTTGGTAAGGCTTCTGTTTCTGCTTGCGAATGAGGGACGGGGAAGGACCGGGCGACGTGCCTCTGGGGGAGGCCTGACCGCTGTTGTTGTAATGGTCGTTTAAGCTACCGGGCGCGAAGCGCGACCCCAAGCGAGGTGAAGTGGCAGTTAGATTCTGAAGACCTGTATTCTGTGGAAAGCAAGAAAGATTAAAAGATACACCATAGCACAAATACTCTGCATAAGTCTATGTAAACCAGCATACCAAACGGTTACCACTGTGAACAAATTCACAAAGAAATGGTATTTGATACATAATTTTGTACACAAAAGAAGGCAGAATCCTTGTCTTCTGTGACATGGAAAGGATAAACAAGAAGCAACATCATCACTCTTATATCTAAAACAAATCTAAGACTATACAGTACTAGACACTCAGGTTGATGCTATCATAATACATATCAGCACCAGAACAGATCAAAAGAAAAATATATCCATTTACTTAGATATTCAAACAAAGTAAAGACGTATACTGTATTTAAATTCTTTTGAAATAAGAAGGATTTAGATATCATACAGCTGAGCTGCAACTCTTGAACCTATATAATATGAATAAAAAATGCCAGGAGATACAGTGATTTGCATACAAATTATGATAGAATGTAAAAGTGATCTGTCATTGGGAAAATAAAGGACTACTCTAAAATGGTAAAAAAAAATAAAAATTACAAGTAGCTTTAAAATGAATGAATGAGAGTGAGTGAGTGAGTGAGAGTGAGTGTGTGTGTGTGTGTGTGTGTGTGTGTAAAGACAATTCAGATACTTACCACAATTTCTGCATCTGGTAGTGGTGGATTCATGGGCTGGAGATATTGTACCTGCGTCAAATCGGGTAAAGAACCAGTATTGGGCAGCTGTCCCACTCCCCCTCCACCCCCTCCCCCTGCAACACCTCCTCCAGGACCTGCCCCACCTATACTGTTTATTGTGGTTGGAATAGGAATGTTGGGGCTGCGCTGTACGTGGTTTAACCTGCGAGAGATAAAAACAATACATCAGCAGAGCGGATTTAGAATGACTCGTCTATAGAGCTTGCATTGTGCTATTCATATACTTTACCCTACAAATATACTTTACTGGTACTAAATGTGAGTTGCGAGAGCCATGAGTATAGAGAAGCAAGGGGGGGGACTGTAATTCCGTCTTCCATGAAAATTTTCATGAAAGACAGCTGCTGCAAGGGGTTTGAAAGAGAAAAAAAGGCCTGCTGTCTCCCCCTTTGTATTCAGTTGTGACCACTTTGCAAATTTCAAGAGTACATAACATCACATATGAATTTTTTATTTGTCAAAATGTCGGACAGTACAAGTTTTATACATTAAAATATTCTCTAAGAGCAGTAAATGACCATCCATTATCAGGAGAAATCTATCCATTAAAAGTTGGGTTACACGCCAAAGATATCTATTTTAATTCATTTAAACCAATACAGTATATGCATAATTCAATGCCATTAGGTTACTAGACATCTTAATACTGTTGTTACATAGCAAGGCAGCTGCATTACAACTTTTGACATGATGATGATCAGTTTAATGTGCAAAACTCCTTTTTCTACAAAGGGTTAGGATGGTGCTTTCCTGCAAAGGACTTTGGTTTTAGCAAGTGCAACCATTACCCTGAGTAAATGCACTTTCTTTCCTCAGACCGCGGGAAGCTGAAAACCCATGACCCGAAGAATAAAAAACGTGAGTGTAAGCGCCTGGCTGCAGTGAACACACAAGACTATTGATATAAGAAAAAAATAAATAAAAAAAGCAAGGAAAATATCACTAACGTCGTGCCATCTCCAGGATGTGTCAGCTCACAGCCAGATTTCGGTCGCTGCTGCAAGTCATGTCCAATTCTCTGCATGTCATAAAACTGCATTCCTAAGGAATGATCAGTTCGAACTTCAGCTGGGGCCGAAACTGCAAAGGAGAAGAAAATGCAAATAAATTCATAAAATTCTTATCTAGCATAAGATAGTCATAAATATGTTGCATAAATATTACAGCCTTCAAGTACATATATAATCATTAAATATGCAATACACAATCATACAGCTGGTATCGCAACCAATCAGTTTTTCTGTATAATCGTTGGTTTTATTCACTAGACAATAAGAACTGCAATCAATATTAAGGACATGAAGTGACACATGACTGTATACTGTATTTGTGCCAATGCAAAACAAAGAAAAAAAAAGCACAGCACACCTTTCCGGTTGTTGACCACCATCTTGCCTTGAACCAGATTTTGATGGAGTGAAGAATCAGAGTTGGAGCGCGGAAGAACTTCGGGTGGAGATAAGAGAGAAGGAGGGTAGTGAAGACGCGGCGATGTGGATAAGGTCTGTGTGTGAGGATGGTGACGAACTTGGGAGGTGGGAGATATTCGCTGATGCTGCGCACCTCCCATGTACACAGCTTCTCGCAGCTCTTGAAGATCTTGCACAGCACCCTGTAAGAATTCTTCCATGAATGAGACACACACGAGTCATTTTAACAAGCGTCGGCTCTACAACATCTCTGTCATTAGGACTCGATAATATATAATTACAAGGTACGTGACTGCTTATTATACAGCCTTTCCTACTATTGTATATTGTAAGAGACTGTATATTCATAAAACGATTTGAAATGTACTAATGTAAATGTTATAAAACTGAACACTATTAAGTAATGTCAATACACTACACTTAACTCTGTCAAGAGAGTTCATAATTATTCTAAAACTACAACACATCAGGAATACTGTATTTAGAACACCTTTCTTTTTAATGAAATAATAGAGGGAAGGGCTGTTAATAAATCACAAAATGCAAATATATATATATATATATATATATATATATATATATATATATATATATATATATATATATATATATATATATCGCGGTAGTTCGGTTCCGGGAACCTGGCGCGAGACAGGAAAACCGCAAAGCAGGAACACCTTTAATTTTTTTTTTTTAAGATGATTATGACACCAGGACAGGCCAAAAATGATAAAATAAAACAGCCTTCATCAGGCTGTAAAGAGAAACAGAGATGGAGAGTGTAATGACCTGTCAGATGTGAAGGGATTTTAAAAGATGTGTAATGAATATCCAGCTCTCTGCTGGGTTTACTATACCTCTGCATTACTTTCATGATGTCTATTCTAAAAATTCTCCTTAGATCTTATTATTATTATTATTATCATTATTGGCAACAATAATTTTCCTTTGCTGATGATTGGGGAGATGATTATTATTATTATTATTATTATTATTATTATTATCATCATTATTATTACGAATTCGTAATTAAACCATTATTTTTCTATAAATAATGTAGTTTTGGTTGAATGAACAAGAGTTACTTAAAGATTCTCTCTCTCTCTCTCTCTCTCTCTCTCTCCAACATTCTATTATACCCAGCCCCCCACACTCTCTTTGTCCCAGCCAACTAGGGAGGGGCACTTTACACAGTTATTAAAAGTAAATAAACCAACAGACGTACAAACAATGATGAGCCCTTAATAATAATAATAATGATGATGATGATAATAATCTCCACAATCATCATCAAAGGAAAATTATTGTTGCCAATGATAATAATAATAATAATAATATCAAAGCAGAATTATTGGAATAGACATCATGAAAGTAATGCAGAGGTATATTAAAACCCAGCAGAGAGCTGGATATTCATTACACATCTTTTATAATCCCTTCACATCTGACAGGTCATTACACTCTCCATCTCTGTTTCTCTTATATATATATATATATATATATATATATATATATATATATATATATATATATATATATATATATATATATATATATATATATATATATATAGACTCAGTTCGCTTTTAATGCGTGTTTAAAATCCGCAAAATTGGAATAACGCCCAAAAAAAATAATAGCAAAAAAATGAGTAATACATGAATGATGCCCCCCCCAAAAAAATTACATTTTTCTTTTATTTTAGTAAATAATCGACAAACTAGGAGGCGCTTTTCCGCCATGCTGCCATGTGCTTCAGTGTCTCTTTACCCAGCATACTGCATGGATATATCGCTTGTTCTAACTGCGTTTTGTTCCAACTGCGTTTGTGTTAAAGTTTGTATATTGCCAGGGAAAAAGCGTGCAATAGCACATCAGCTGATACGGTGGCGGCAAAACGTTTGCAGATAGAGGTTCGTTCTCCCGCATCCTCCTCCTCTTCTTCCGCTTAATGCGATCGGATATTATGGAGAGAATGGAAAACAAGCATTAAGACCAAAGAGCAAACAAACTTGCCATATAATATCATCAGGGAAATAGCGTGCGAGAGTGCATCAGCTGATACAGAGGCGGCAAAACATTTGCAGATAGAGATTCGTTCTCCCGCATCCTCCCCCTCTTCTACCGCTTAATACGATCGGATATTATGGAGAATGGAAAAAAGCATTAACAACAAACAGCAAACAAACTTGCCATATAATATCGTCAGGGAAATAGTGTGCGAGAGTGCATCAGCTGATACGGAGGCAGAAAAATGTTTGCAGATAGAGATTCGTTCTCACGCATCCTCCTCCTCGTCTACTACTTAATGCGATCGGACATTATGGAGAGAATGGAAAAAAAGCATTAAGAACAAACAGCAAACAAACTTGCCATATAATATCGTCAGGGAAAAAGCGTGCAAGAGCAAAAATGTCTGCAGATAGAGGTTCGTTCTCCCGCATCCTCCTCCTCTTCTACCACTTAAGTTACGTCCTCACTGCCACCATGCACGTCCCAGTGTATGCCTGTTGCCCACCGCATAATAGAGTGCATTAATTTGTTTACTGTACAGTAAATCTGCATATCTTTTATACTGTACACTGTTTGCATGTTAATATAAATAACTACAGGTCTTTCTGCTTTGTGATGTACTTATAAAGTATATTTTACGTATCTTATATCTTTGGCATAGTGTGTCTATGTACGGTTGTGAAACGTATCTATGCTCATTATCATTGTTTCTTATGGAAAATGACTCATTACATTACGCAATTTTCACATTACCCGTCACTTCTAAGAACCTATCTTCGCTTTATTCCCAGAACTATATATATATATATATATATATATATATATATATATATATATATATATATATATATATATATATATATATATATATATATATATATATATATATATATATATATATATATATATATATATATATACACACTGAAATCAATGTTACTAAAACAGAATACTCACTATTAATCAACCAACTAAATACACCCAATTCTATATACAAAACATTTACATTATAAATAAATTATAGAAAAACCACAAAAAAAATCATTCAAATAGCAAGCAATTAAAATAAAGAGCAAGCAATTAAAAGCATGCCACTTACCACAAGAAAGCACTCGATTTCCTCTTAGCTTTCAAGTCCACGGCAAACTGTTTTTTCTTTTTTAATACTACTTAAAACCAAATCCAAACAACTGTTACCCTAAAGGTAAGTGTTAAAGGTGCTGAACAAGTAACAATGGTGTGAGCGATCAACAAAAGGTGATTTTCCATAACATTAAGTAAAAGGCAGTTTTCCTTCCCAACCAAAGAAAATAACACTGTGTTAATCAGGTCACGTTAATTTTGAGAGACTATTGTCACATCAGTCAAGTCGATGGTCATGTAATATTGTGTTCGTTAATTAAATTACTTTAGTCGTGACTCTTACTATTGTTTCAAAAGCCAAGTGCTGTATTACATTTTATGCTACTCTAAGCAAGTTGAGACTGATGACGTACAATACACAAATGAGCGCATGTATTATAAACACCCTCCTTTAGAAATAAACTTTCCTTTTTTCACAAAAATAACTAGTAGAGGTGGTTAAGCTTGGCAGGGGGTACTAAAATCATCAAAGCTCAACTTTTTTGTTAAATATAAGGCCCACCCTGCTAGCTCTTGGGAATAAAGGCTTGAGCCTACGAAATGTATAATTTTACTTATGCAATGACAAATATATTATTGTCCTTATTACGCCTGATTGCTTGATTTTATGTAATTCATAACACCATAATGTGCGAAAGAAATCAGCATACTTCTACATTAAGGACGAGGACAGCTATGGGCAACAAGAACTTTGATATTTAAGTAGCATTTCTGAAAAGGAATTTCATTCAGAAAGTAGTTTACTTAACGTAAATTTCATTTTACTCGAATCACATGAATTAAAATTCATCATGAGAAATACCGATGAAGGATGATGACCATAGACTAGCATAATTTGTAAAAGACAAACAGTACATAAAAACAAAATCTCACATCTTAATGTGAAATCTGATCAACCTTTGTAACAACAGACGAAGGAATAAATCAATAATAACATATACAATACTGCCTTTCATTTAAATAAAATTATACATATAAATAAATAAAAATCATAAGATAAAATATTCAAGTAAACATAAAAGTAACCCAAGAAAACCCACATCCAGGAGATGAAGGTGTCATTCACTAAACACTAATATAATAAGATATCAAGACTACATCAATTTAACGCTAGAGTTCAGGTCCATTTAGTCAAAACTTAAGCTTGATTCAGTAAACCCACTTCAGTCGATTAGCAACACAGGAGGTTGCGTATCTCGCTTAGGTGCCAGGAAGAGAATGATTGCTTTTAAAAGGTACAAACGAGTGAGCAGTGAAGGTCACATGAGTCATATACCTTAACAAGGAGAGGTCACAGTGTGGTAAAGGAAAATGGATAAGGTAATCAAGATATAATGCAGGCAGGTTCAGGATACAGTGAGACTTACCAGTGTTGCCACACAATCAGGGTACCATACCAGTGTTGCCAAATAGTCCCAACATTAATAAAGATCTAAGAAGGATAGGCATAAATATTCAAAGAAGGACGCTCAGACTCAAACTCCCATGATGTTTTCCTAATTAAACTATAAATACGACTTCATAAACGTAGCAAACGACAAAAGGAGGAAATTTAGGGAATTTCTTCCAAGCAAAAATTTGACATGTATTGACACCTTCAACAGCAATGTCTGGCAACAAGGGTTAAAAATCACTACAGCCAAGACTACCACAGTATATGGTAACTGCCACAGAGGGCAGAGGCAGTGTTAAGGGTGGAAAAAAAAAAAAAAAAAAAAAAAAAAAAAAAAAAAAAATATTTAGTGTCCTACACCATCCTTTGCTTCATAAATATGAACAGTTAATTTCCAATACCATGTTACTGTACTACAAATATTCTACAAACTCACATCCACATTACCTGAAGCGGACCCTGGTGGTAGTACGATGGCCCCCTACCCTGCTGTAAAGCAAGGAGTAAAAAAAAATTGTCATAAAAAAAGCTTTTTCAGGAACCGAACACATGTATACAGTAAATAATAAAAGATAAAAAAGAAATCTATAATTATAGTTGGACAAGAAGCATTGCCAGATTGAGAATACAAATTCTTATTTATTCTTTTAATAGGTCATTACGAAGCTTCGTTTATCAGGAGAGGACGTTATTCCTTCAGGCAAGATAAAAGAGAACACGAGGTTAAAAAAAATAACAGCGCAGGACATTGTGGTACGTTGAATATAATTTTCCACATAAATAATATTAAGGAAATTCCTTGAATAGCTAATAGGAACAATTTTTTTTTTTTTTTTTTTTTTTTTTAGCCTTTGTGGTAATACTAATGCTTGTCCAACCATAAGCAAATGATAGGAATTTGGTTCATACAAGCCATATCAAAAAAAGACATGACAAGACAATGAGGGCTCTCATTGATTAAAAAAAAAGACTGAAAAGAGAAAAAATTATCTTCAAAAACATCTACAAATCTACATAAAAAAAAGCTATATTGAATATTAAGAACCTGAATGAAACAACCTCAACTGATGCTTTACAAGAACTAATATTAAAAAAAAATAAATAAATAATGATATAAACAAGAATATAAGAAAGCCATGAGCAGGCAAGGAGCTTTTAACAAGCAAAAATGCAAATGTGCAAAACTTAGAAAATAACAACAACCAATGATGAAGAGAGTCGAACTGCAAAGCTGTAATATACTTTTTTTACGAGTGCAACACCAGGACAGGTAAAAAAATAACTGCCCTTATTAATAAAAATCCGGGCAAGAAAACATCAAGATGAAGGAAAAGAAAAAGGTTTTGGACAAGGCAGAGATGAGGTAATTATACATAAATGGTCAAAGTACTGAGGACCTAGAGATATAGCAGGATTAGGCCCTGAGATGATGATAGATCCGCTTTTTGAAGGAAGATAAATTATAAGAATTAAGAAAGACAAAAGGAGGAAGAGAGTTCTAGAGTCTGGAGTAGATGGGAAGAAGCATTTGCTGCAACGACCAAACCACGAGCTACAAAATCTCCACACAGTGCCTGTGAGACATAGCAAAACTTCTCAACGAGTTGAATGCAATCACACATCCCTTGGTTTTAATGGGTGTCATGCTCTAGTTTTGAAACGCTTGGCAAACGTAATTTTCGAGAAAAGGAGACAAACATATTCAACTTTTCTGAAATGACTTGATAAATCGACTCCATAAGCCAAAAAATTAACTATCAGTTGAATAACCCGCCACTCCACAGGAAATAATATTCAGTCGCTTTGTGGTACATACCAAAAGTGGTTTCCAAAGAGGCCATTTTGCTATAATATCTGATTTGTTTTTATAACTAATCCACAGTGAGTCACAGGTGCTAAAAGGAACTAGAGAATGCTAACAACTACAGGAACTCCATTTGTTAAATTCTTTTTAAGAGAAGCTCCAAGAAGCCCGACCTCATGGAGACATAAATCCACTACCGATATCATATCTGTTGACACATTCGCTGAGCTGCTGGGCAATACCAAATAAAGAACATCAATATGATCAGTTTTACCTCATGGACTCTCTTTCCTACTAAGGGCTAGGATGGTGCCTTATTGCAAAGGATATTGGTTTTGGCAGGCATGATCGTTAACCCTGTGTGAATGTCCTTTCTAACCTCAGACCACGGCGGGCCACGAACCCTCGACCCAACAACACAAAGTCGTACGTTAGCACTTTGCCATGGTGATCACAAATAAGGAACGTCAATGCCCTTAGCAAATTAAAACTGGATACCCTATCCTATGCGATACCAAATAGGGCATACCATCATCCCAAGACCTGATATTCACCTTTGGAGTATACCACTAGTGTGGGATGAAAAAGGGTTAAACTGAGACTTATTTATCCCTACAACGTGCAGGAAGTATCAATCCCTTAAGGGCAGACTGCATCATCTCACAAGCATGCACACTGGACCAGGTCGGCATCAAATTTCGTTCAAATTCTGGGGGCTTGTTTCAAAACTAAATTGGAACTAGAACACTTCCTGTGGCATGTTAATGTTTCCTGGTGCTATGCGGCATCTTTACCCCCCTCATGTGTTACATAAAGCGCTCAGCGTGGGTGAACGTTTGTGTGTAATCAAGCGAAATTGAAGAATGTTTTCCATAGATTGCCCAGCCTTTGATGGTTAATAACATGATGGTGAGGAACATTAGAGGAGAATTCTTTATCGGTCGGTACTTCCAAGGAGAAAATAATCGAACGTATAAAAAAATTATAAACTTTCAAAACTAAAACTGCACAATGTAAAAGAAAATATATACACTCTTGAAAATTGGCATACTCCTTCTGCTATACTGTCCTCCCAAACCGAAAATCCACTTCCCCCCTAAATTAAAAGGGCAGGGCAAAGAAGCAAAGCACTAAAAAAAAAAGTAAAACTTGATAGCATCGGACATGACACCGAGAATAAGATTCTGCAAGGTGTAAATATGTTTACTAAGAATACTGATATCCTTGTTCCGAGGAAATTTCATTATTTATTTTTATTACACATAATGCCATCTGAATATCACAGGGAGTGAAGAATCATCATTGTTAAAAAACTTAATACATTTTTTTTTATAAACATATTGCCATCTGCTGCCAAAGTCAATGAGAAACCACAACCACAGGAAGAATGAGATAAAAAGAATGGCAATCATTTGTGTCTATAGTCATAAGCATTCATTCACAGTCATGAATGCGTATGTTGTAAATAGTGAAGAAGAAACATTCCCAGTTAATCCTGGTTACTTCATAATATCTTGGTGTCACTAACTGACATTACATCTTGGTAGGTCGCACACAGCCATATAATTCATTCCTTCTCTTTCAAGCTGCTCGACCTTTCGAGTGGTAAGAGCCTTTCATCATAAACCCTAACCCTAAACACTCTTGCGGCCTTCGTACATCGAACAGAATATGAAGAAAATTAGCGCTTCAATGACTTAGTATGCTCTGGGTTGTATGGGCTATAAGATGCTAATATTGCCACAGTGCACGCTATCTCCTCGTTAAACGTCTACTCTGAAAATTACTTATTCCATATTTTACTTTTTCGTCAAAACGCAGACAGACCAAGACTAACACGTGGTAGGTGATTTAACAACCTCTATCTGTTCTGATGCCGTCTTAATAAATAAATAACACCTTTACAAGATACATAACTTTAGAACACACACTCATGCATGTACATTCTCTTTTCTAAGAAGTCTAGGACTTTAACTTCGTAATCAATACTGAGAGGTATCATATATATAAAATACGACGACAAAGCATAATATCTCTTAAAACGATATAAAAGCTCACAACATCTCAGGCAGAACTGGGATAATAAAGTTTTGGCTTTATAATGAATGAACGATAGTACAAGGATGCTCCAAGCCATGGCAACGTATGGACATGCGTTAAAATTTTTTTCTCTCTACATTCCGCGTGTCTCAGAGGACACGAGAGCGTAAGTGTGGTCTTACCGGGAGATTGATGGAGAAATCGGGCAAGGAACCCCCTTGGTTTGGCCTTGGTGCATGCTGCTGTTGGGGGTGCTGCGGGTGCTGTTGAAGATGATGATGAGTTGGCTGTGGCTGCAGATGCTGTGTTTTGGCCTGGTTTGTTGGTTTGGGCTGTAAGAGAGGAAAAAATATACACAAATAATTCAATAAGAGATACAAGGTTAACATTAAATTGAAGCATTCATCACTACAAAACTCCCTCATTATAATGCAAGTATACAATTTTCACTTGAAATTATACAATCAAGCATGGAGCATCAGTCACTCAGTTTAGTCTTAAAAATATATATATACTAAAAGTACATATGAAATGTAAAGTTGTCGTGATACTTGAACAAAATCTACTGACGCATTTTCAACAGTAAGCGGATTAAAAATATTACTTAAAAAGAAATTAATCATAAAATCTTCAAAACTAAAGTGAAACAAGCATAAGAAGGGTTTGCATTTTAAATGTACACTGTGCTAAGCTTACAGCAAAAATTAGAAGTTTTAGACCAGTTGATAACAATGTCAACTTCCACGTGACGTGAAATTGGGGGAAAAAGACATTCACAGTAATGTTAAGTGTTTTGCCTGCAGTATCAATAGTGATTCTCCCAATATGTGACACAGTCCTTGATAATACGGAGATAATATTAAACCTGAGGTTAGAAAATATGTCCCAGTTAAAGGATTTATCTTGTGAGAAAAGGCAATGAATGAAACTTCTCAGTGGGGGTGCTGGCATCTCAGCTAAGAAGGAGTTCAAAGCTAGCGGGGATGGCTGCATTGTTTCATAAAGCACCTAACCTGAATAATTTAAAAATCCCGGAAGAAGCTGCAAGATTTTTGTAAGCATTAACATAATTTTAGTAAGAGAGAGAATTAAATAACAACACACGTAGTTCTCAGACTGCAGTTTCTTGAAAATTTATTATTGTACTTATAATCTTCACTTGAAAGTTTTATATAACTTTAACATATATTATTGTAGTGGTACCAACTTGCCCCAGGTTTGATCCTGGCCAGTGGTTGGATTAGCTTTCACAGTATCACGTTGTTATCCATTAAATTGGGCAAAGAATAGGGGGTCATAAATTCCCTATGGGTCTACCAGATTATTCAGCCACTTCCTGGAGATCACTGGTATCATGTGATTATAGAAGGGGCTTGGGCACCGGCTATACAGTAAGTACGTAATTGGGCTCTGTGCTATCGCTGTCTCTTGCCTCTACTTTTCATTGCTGGCCTTTTACCTTTACTGTACATTCATTGTACTTTTGCATTCATTTTACTATGCAATATGTACAGCTTACTGGTACTACCATACATGAGAGTAACTACACCCATGAAAATGTTTTAATATGCTAGTGCAATTTCCAGAGAGGTTTAGCAAACCTCTTCACTTGTATCTGAGCAGCACGTGCAGTTTACATGGAATGTATGATCTGAAGTACATTACAATTACTCATGCAAGTACCAGGACAACTATGGTACATTTCTTGTCATTTGAAAATATAAGAAAAACATAATTACTGCAAGTGGTAACAACAACAGCATGTCAGCTGACAAATGCTCTCTTAAAAATGACAAATTTAAAAAAAATAAATAAAAAATTGCGAAAAATCTAGAATAGCAAAAAATAGAAGAATGGCAATACCTGCTAAAAGGAAATAAAGACTTATGTGTTAGTAAGCTAATAAATGTAGCATATCATAAACAAGACCGCTTTCTTCCAAAGTGAATGATATATTCATTAACAGTATTGGACATGAGGCCCTCTAGACATTAAATTCAAATGAAGCTGGAGGAACAGATGATTAAATATGTACACTTAAAAGAAAGGCAAATAAGAGATGTTTTAATAGAAGGGCAAATAAGAGATGTCTCACTCCACAGTATTACAGTACATTTAGAAGAGACCCTAATATGTAACATGTTTTCATTTATGAGCTAGATGCCATGACAGGCTAAAACACTGCTCTCAGCAGGCCCGGGCACCAAGACAAGACTGAGACGTAGAAAGAGTAGAAGTTTTAGGACAAGGCAAAAATGAGAATGATACTCTGCTTTAAAAATCTGGAACAAAATGTGTTCAATCAGCTCACTATCTACAGCAGGTACATACTCGATTCAATAAAAAGGCAATTAGGTTTTGCAGTCGATACGTTTGCCTGAAATATTTTAATATCAAAAAGATGTTGTAAGTACTGTCACAGCCAGATAAATTGTTAAAAATAAAGTTGCAAGCCAGTAATAAAAATTAATACGCTTCATAATTGCAATGAAAAAGTCTTTTAATTTCAAATTACTATGCATATATTAGTTTCTAAGTTTCCGAGGTTCAACTGTCAGTTTGATCCTAATTACAGGCTGAAATGCATACCTGGGAGTGGAAACTATACTATTTGTATATCAATTAACGTGAATGATTACTTTTACATCCCAGTGGGAAATGAAAATACAGTATAATCAACGAGGGATCATTCCCACCTCGGGGCGTTAAAAAGGGCATCCAGCCTTCATGACATTGAGGAAATGAGGAAAAACAAAGTCAACCAGGTCTGGTCCCACCTAAATTCATGGGGAGTTGACTGTAATACTTAAATGGGTAAAAGAAAACGTCACATTGATATTTTCTCTCCACTCTCAAAACTTTTATGTATTGGGGTGTCCTTCTCTCTCTTTCCAAATCCGTTGCATTGATTTTAATTAAAGCAACATTAGCACGGCATAAAGGCCATTCAAAGTACCTTTCGAGAACCTTAAAACTACCCATGACAGTCTCTGAAGTGGTTGACAACAAACAAAAACAATAATAAACAACAGTAATAATGTTGGCTCCAACGCCTTAATGACATTGGGGTTCGAACGAGGATACGTTGAACGTTAAAGGTCAAATGTCTCCCTCGTTTACGTCTTCGTTCGTGCTGAGAATCGCTATCAACGGGGTCCGCTCATTTTGAAAAAAATAATAATAATAATCAGGGGAATCTCTAAGGTTCGAGGCAAAGCCCGCCATATCTGTCGTCTTCCCTCCACACCAAATAATCCAATAAAAATGGCATCAAACCTTACCGCTCTCGTGAGGCCCTGGACCTCGTTCATTATCTGCTCGAATTCGCTCTTGCCTTCAGCATTGCGCTGCTCTATGAGCGCAATCTTCTCCTGGAACTTCCTGGGACTTGGCGTCGCCATTTTACATACACCAAATAATGTTTGTTATGTTCCAGCACTCTGGCCTCCACCTTATACTCGCGCGAAAAGCAGTCGTGTATAAAGTCTTCAGAATTATATAATACTTTCCGTTTATTTATCTACGATAAAATGTTTAATGGTGTAAATGTTCAGGAGTATATATAATAGTCTAATTATAACGTTTATAGCCATTTTTAACAAAATGTTAAACGTTCAAAAACCACAGCTCAATTATCCGAAAGAAATGCGTAATTTTGTTAAAAAAGGTATTGTGACTTTACGAAGCCAAAAGAGCATTATAGAATGGCTTCATATTATCCAATAATATCTAAAATAATCATGGAATGGCTCCCAAAGGTGCATCATAACATTAAAATTTAATTTCTTTTGTTTTGGTGTTTCAAGGTCACACGATCCCGTTTTCTGTCATGAAGCGAGTTATACCTATTAAAATATTCATAAGACTAATGTCTTCTTGCTTCTGGCTGTCTTTTTTGTCTTTTATATCGTCTTAAGATAAACACTGATCCTAATGAATCATATATATATATATATATATATATATATATATATATATATATATATATATATATATATATATATATATATATATATATATATATATATATATATATATATATATATATATATATATATATATATATATATATATATATATATATATATATATATATATATATATATATATATATATATATATATATCAAATATAGCACATATACATATGTGAATATACATGATATATATATATTCTATATATATATATATATATATATATATATATAATAGTACTTATTGGAAAGAGCCCTATGCTCGTAACTCCCGTTTCCTGATCAGGTCCAGGTTTATACTCATATTTGCCCTTCAGACTATGAATGCAGTTAGCATTAAGTACTCCCTTGCTTAGCGAATTCCTTGTAACAACCTCCTGTGAGACGTCAAAGAAGAAGGGGAGTGGGGGGGGGGAGAATAACTTCTCCCCAAACTGTTTTCCTTTTTTGATGTCGGCTACCCCCCAATTTAAGGGGGAAACAGCCAAGGTATATGTATGTATGTATTTGCCCTTCAGACTATGAATGCAGTTAGCATTAAGTACTCCCTTGCTTAGCGAATTCCAATCATCAACTACTCTTATACTAAATATGTACTTCCTTAAATCCTGCAGAGATGTTTCCCTACGCACCTTCAAACTATGACCTCTAGTTCTAGTGCCAGCCATATCAAAATATCGATCCCTATCTACTCTGTCAAAACCATGAAGGAATATAAAAACCGTCATCATATCCCCTCTCATTCCTCTAGCTTCAAGTGGTGGCAAGTCTAATTCCCTAAGCCTCTCCTCATAACTGAGATTGCGTATTTCTGGCTAGTTTTGTAGCATGCTCTTTGAACTTTTTTCAGCTTTTTCAAGTGCGAATTCTAAAAGCTGCCTGCATATTTAAGCCTCACATAAGTTACATAAATATATCTGAACATTTCCTTGTCCATGCGTCTGGAGGCTACCTGTCTTGAATATATTTCAAGACAGTTTATTTCTACGTACATTGTGGAGGATTTCCTGTGTGTTATTTACCCTTCGATCTTATAACCCCCTAAATTCGGAAATCCTGACACGGCTTCAGTAGAGGCCTACCACGATCTCAAAATTAAATCCTCTACCAATAAAATATAATTAATATTACATGCATAAACATACATGCAAATATTTTATATGGGGGTTTATGAACTGCTGATATGTGAATATTTAAATAAACTCTCCTCACCTTAAATTAAAACTTCCTCATACAGAATAATACATTTTCTAACATACATTCTACCTACGAGTGTTCAATTAAATGAGCTCATTCTGTCCCTCACACGTAGTTATAAATATTGTTAGAAATATAATAACTCTGTACTTATCTGTCCGGATAACCCTGATGTCGTCAGCAATCACGGGACTCCGAATCAAAAACGTATCTTCTGATCCACGGATCTCTGTCACGTTCCTCTACTTGAGTGTCTCGTAACGTCTCACGAGGACAACTAATTATAAACTTATAAGCACTGTCAACAAACACAGTAAGAATGAGTGCCTCGTAGCATCTCACGACGGCAACTAACTTTATAAGCACTGTCAACAAACACAGTAAGAATGAGTGCCTCATAGCATCTCACGACGGCAACTAACTATTTGTAAGAAAGACCCACAAACTCCTCTAGTTTGTCGGGGTCCTTGGTACTAGGACTAAGTTGACTTATGACTTGCTTACAACAGTTCTTTGTTCAACGAGGCGTTATCAAGGAGGTGAAGGGTTAATGGCTAAAATCCATTAGTGACCTACATTCCTTTCTCCACGCCTTCTACTGCCAGCCTCCCTAATAAACTACACATTATACATACGAATATACGTGTATACATGATAGAACTTAATAAGTATACATGCGAAGTCTAAAGGTATACATTTATGCACTTACGTTACAATAAACGAAACTATATGCAAACTAACACTTACATAATGTACGTAGAAATAAACTGTCTTGAAATATATTCAAGACATCCTGGGCCCCTCCAAAAAGGAAAAAATGGAGGGTCTCCCCATCAGTACTACAATTTATCATCAATGATTAAGCGTGCCCACAATTCTTTAACCCTTTGGGCAGCTTGACGTTCATATCTTTCATAATTTGATGATTCCTCTTCGTATACTTCTGACAATAGATATTCCCATGAGAGCTTTTCAGACCAAGCTCTCTGAATAAGAATTTTCCCTCTTCTTAGTAAGGATGATATTAGATGTAAGGGGTCCAAAAATATACCCACCAGTGACAGAAGTTTCTGTTTGGTCAGCACTTCATCTCTAGCTTTCAGACCTTTCAACGACAACTTGTCTGTAATTATATTCCAGATTAAACTAAAGATTGATATGTTAGGAGATCTAGATTCTTTAGAAAGTCGCTGATCCAGTACCATTTGAGGTCTTGCATTGTTGGAATTCAATGCTTGCAGTGATATTTTGGCCTTTTCCCACTCTACATCTGCAGTATTGCATATATCATACCGTGTCTCTTCACTGGCACAAGCATCCAACAAATTACCCACATGAACATTCTCCAATATTTCCTCCAACTGTTCTAGTAGAGACTTCATTTGTCCAAAGGCACTCTGAAAATTGTGTAGGAGAGGAGTGTGGATAGGCTTCAAGGGAACGTACTCTCTAAAACTTCTAAGTGTAGTTTTATCTTCGTAATGCACTTCTTGCTTTACTCCAATACTCTCTGGCTCCCACAGCTTATTAACAGGCTCTATGGCCTCTTCAATCAACAACTTATTAACAGGCTCTATGGCCTCTTCACTCAACAACTTATTAACAGGCTCTATGGCCTCTTCACTCAACAACTTATTAACTGGCCTTTTGGCCTCATCAATCAACTCTTGAGTAGCTGTAGGAAAAACCTGTGTTCCTACTCGCATAACAATATGCCTCTGCACATTACTGGGTTCATGTTGAGTATCACAAGGAATATGGCCATACAACATGACACCACCTGGTGTTTCCATCAAAGTATAGACATCCCACTTGTTAATACCACTAACAAACTGACTAAAATGTAAGGCACCAATAACAATGCCAATGTTTTCCAGTACATCACTATAAATATCTTCATCAGCCAACTTGTGACCATTAGACTTTAACACATTTGCAGCCTTTGCTAGTCCTGGAGTGTGGATGCTAATTACCATGTCATCAACTACGAGTAATTTAACTCTGGCTCTTCTTTTCCCCAATTTGATAACTACATTTACGACAGGAAAACTTCCTTCCTTCGTCTCAGAACGAAATGCATCAATACCAAGAGACATTTCATCTACTGGGCTTAATTTAAGCCTTTCAGCTAATTCCCTAGTTATAAAGGAACACTGGGAACCTGTATCAAAGAATAACCTAGTATTTACCCAAAGATTTCCCTTTGAGCTGCTTATTTTTCCACTTGCAGTAGGCAGAGCACATGAAGGTAAATTCGGCTTCACCATTTGCCTTTGTACTGCCTTCATAGTCATCACACCAACATGTTTCTTGTCCTTTTCGGAGTCAGAATGTTCTTGCTCGTTGTTTGACTCATCTAAATTTGAACCATTTCCTGACTGTTCATTCAGAAATGTAGGCTCTTCAAACCTTCTACGAAATTTTGATTCTTGTTCATAACACAAGGCTGCATGATGACCATTTTTCTTACACTTCTTACACTTTAACTGAGTGTAACATTCATTTGCATAATGCCCTGACTGAGTACATCTCAGACATTTGTTATTGTCTCTCAATTTGTCTCTGCGTTCATTTATGCTTACTACTTTATTACACTGTTCAGACTTATGACCTTGCCAGCCACAGAATACACATTCTGTTTTACTATTTACTACATTTGCAGTAGCACCATAACTACCCATATTCTTTTTATAGGACTGGGTCTCATTTCTCTGGTAAGTTTGGGTCTCACCCTTTGTGTTACCTTTAGTATTGTTGCCCTCTATATGATATACATATTTTCCCAGTTCCTTCAAGAGGGTTTCATATGTAGGATATTTTGTGTCTATTTTTATGCTAATCCAGTTCTCAACATCTTTTGGCAATTTCATCATCACGAGTTCTGAAAACACCCAATCAGTGTTCTTCATGTCTCTATAATTTTTCAGACTTCGAGTAATGGCTTCTACTTCCTGCTTGAACTTAAAAAGTGATGAATAATGAGAAGAAGGAGTTGGTAACTTTACCAATTTCCTCATTAAATTTCGTACAATTCTGTTCTTGCTGGCATAAACAGCTTGTAGCTGTTGAATGCATTCATCATAACTCTCACTAGCAACAGGATATCCCTTTATGGTGTCTTTTGCATCTCCTTTAAGGGCATTTCTTAAGATTGTAAACTTTGTCATTGTTGCCATAGAAGTACTATGTACTAAACTATCAAACGTATCCCAAAACTCGTTCCATTCATCATAGTTTCCAGAGAACTGTGGTATTTTTACTTCAGGAAATTTAGGTGTGGGTTGCCCACTGGGGAGGCTTGAACTCTCAGAACTAGGAGCTCTAGTACTCTTCATAGTTCCTAACTTACGAATCCGTTCTAGGACAGCTAAGCTAATATGATTTACTGTTTCAGCTAGATTGTCATGTTCTGTATCCTCCTCTTCAGAATCCCTTTTAAGGGGCTTATTCTCGACATATTCTTCATATTTCCTATCATATCTTCCAAATCTTTCTGTTAGCGTATGATGACATCTTTCTAAATAAGTAACAACAAGTGTCTCATCATCTTTGGCAAGTTCTGTTTGACACTGAACACAATCACGTTGAACCAATTCCCGAAGGCGTTTTAATGCCTCAGGTTTAACCGACATATTGAGAAAGCAAACAGAACATAAAACAACAAACAAGTAGTTGATGCAATTTTATCATCAAAGAATCCACGATCTTCTTTATGCATCCACAATGCAACGAACAATCACTCTGTAAAGAGTATCAAAGGACAATCTTCCAAAATTTCAAGATAATAACATACAGTTATTTAATTGCGTCAATTATGACGCCAATCCTCAAAGTGTAAAACACACTTTTCATCTGTTAAACGACACTGTTAAGTCAGCAACAGTAAATGGAAAGTGTAATGCAAACCACACTGTTCCTCAAACGACACTGTGCACCTAGCAGTAGGTGGGTCACTACCTTCTGTTTATTTACGTAAACAAAGGAATCAATACGACATTCTAGATATCGCTAAATGGGAAATATGTAAACACACAAATCCCTAAAAACCACTGTTCACCCAGCCGAAATTGGGTACTAATATCCAAATTACTTAATGGACGCTCAACTACGAAAGTATATTTCGTTTCCACAGATAGAGAAACGCTTTATCCACGTGGGAAATGGATTCTCTTATTTATTTCAACAACCACTTAAATTTCAAAGTTATATTTGCAATATTCATGCAAATACATGCAATGCTCCTCCCTGTTTTCGCTGAAATGTGGACGATTTTAACCGTAGAGTTTTACACTAACTTCTTACAAGGTGGGAGCTTATCTAAAATGTACACTATTTTCACCATTACCACACCAATTCTCATCCGGTTCGAAGGACCAAAAGCTGTGGAGGATTTCCTGTGTGTTATTTACCCTTCGATCTTATAACCCCCTAAATTCGGAAATCCTGACACGGCTTCAGTAGAGGCCTACCACGATCTCAAAATTAAATCCTCTACCAATAAAATATAATTAATATTACATGCATAAACATACATGCAAATATTTTATATGGGGGTTTATGAACTGCTGATATGTGAATATTTAAATAAACTCTCCTCACCTTAAATTAAAACTTCCTCATACAGAATAATACATTTTCTAACATACATTCTACCTACGAGTGTTCAATTAAATGAGCTCATTCTGTCCCTCACACGTAGTTATAAATATTGTTAGAAATATAATAACTCTGTACTTATCTGTCCGGATAACCCTGATGTCGTCAGCAATCACGGGACTCCGAATCAAAAACGTATCTTCTGATCCACGGATCTCTATCACGTTCTTCTACTTGAGTGTCTCGTAACGTCTCACGAGGACAACTAATTATAAACTTATAAGCACTGTCAACAAACACAGTAAGAATGAGTGCCTCGTAGCATCTCACGACGGCAACTAACTTTATAAGCACTGTCAACAAACACAGTAAGAATGAGTGCCTCATAGCATCTCACGACGGCAACTAACTATTTGTAAGAAAGACCCACAAACTCCTCTAGTTTGTCGGGGTCCTTGGTACTAGGACTAAGTTGACTTATGACTTGCTTACAACAGTTCTTTGTTCAACGAGGCGTTATCAAGGAGGTGAAGGGTTAATGGCTAAAATCCATTAGTGACCTACATTCCTTTCTCCACGCCTTCTACTGCCAGCCTCCCTAATAAACTACACATTATACATACGAATATACGTGTATACATGATAGAACTTAATAAGTATACATGCGAAGTCTAAAAGTATACATTTATGCACTTACGTTACAATAAACGAAACTATATGCAAACTAACACTTACATAATGTACGTAGAAATAAACTGTCTTGAAATATATTCAAGACATACATTATGAAAGTGTTATTTTGCATATAGTTTCGTTTATTGTAACGTAAGTGCATGAATGTATACTTTTAGACTTAGCATGTATACTTATTAAGTTCTATCATGTATACACGTATATTCGTATGTATAATGTGTAGTTTATTAGGGAGGCTGGCCGTAGAAGACGTGGAGAAAGGAATGTAGGTCACTAATGGATTTTAGCCATTAACCCTTCACCTCCTTGATAACGCTTATTGCATCGCCTCGTTGAACAAAGAACTGTTGTAAGCAAGTCATAGCTCAACTTAGTCCTAGTACCAAGGACCCCGACAAACTAGAGGAGTTTGTGGGACTTTCTTACAAGTAGTTAGTTGCCGTCGTGAGATGCTACGAGGCACTCATGTTTACTGTGTTCATTGACAGTGCTTATAAGTTAAAAGGTTTGTTGTTCTCGTGGGGCGTTACGAGACATTCAAGTAGAAGAACGTGATAGAGATCCGTGGATCAGAAGATACGTTTTTGATTCGGAGTCCCGTGATTGCTGACGACATCAGGGTTATCCGGACAGATAAGTACAGAGTTATTATATTTCTAACAATATTTATAACTACGTGTGAGGGACAGAATGAGCTCATTTAATTGAACACTCGTAGGTAGAATGTATGTTAGAAAATGTATTATTCTGTATGAGGAAGTTTTAATTTAAGGTGAGGAGAGTTTATTTAAATATTCACATATCAGCAGTTCATAAACCCCCATATAAAATATTTGCATGTATGTTTATGCATGTAATATTAATTATATTTTATTGGTAGAGGATTTAATTTTGAGATCGTGGTAGGCCTCTACTGAAGCCGTGTCAGGATTTCCGAATTTAGGGGGTTATAAGATCGAAGGGTAAATAACACACAGGAAATCCTCCACAGCTTTTGGTCCTTCGAACCGGATGAGAATTGGTGTGGTAATGGTGAAAATAGTGTACATTTTAGATAAGCTCCCACCTTGTAAGAAGTTAGTGTAAAACTCTACGGTTAAAATCGTCCACATTTCAGCGAAAACAGGGAGGAGCATTGCATGTATTTGCATGAATATTGCAAATATAACTTTGAAATTTAAGTGGTTGTTGAAATAAATAAGAGAATCCCTTTCCCACGTGGATAAAGCGTTTCTCTATCTGTGGAAACGAAATATACTTTCGTAGTTGAGCGTCCATTAAGTAATTTGGATATTAGTACCCAATTTCGGCTGGGTGAACAGTGGTTTTTAGGGATTTGTGTGTTTACATATTTCCCATTTAACGATATCTAGAATGTCGTATTGATTCCTTTGTTTACGTAAATAAACAGAAGGTAGTGACCCACCTACTGCTAGGTGCACAGTGTCGTTTGAGGAACAGTGTGGTTTGCATTACACTTTCCATTTACTGTTGCTGACTTAACAGTGTCGTTTAACTGATGAAAAGTGTGTTTTACACTTTGAGGATTGGCGTCATAATTGACGGAATTAAATAACTGTATGTTATTATCTTGAGATTTGGAAGATTGTCCTTTGATACTCTTTACAGAGTGATTGTTTGTTGCATTGTGGATGCATAAAGAAGATCGTGGATTCTTTGATGATAAAATTGCATCAACTATTTGTTTGTTGTTTTATGTTCTATTTGCTTTCTCAATATGTCGGTTAAACCTGAGGCATTAAAACGCCTTCGGGAATTGGTTCAACGTGATTGTGTTCAGTGTCAAACAGAACTTGCCAAAGATGATGAGACACTTGTTGTTAATTATTTAGAAAGATGTCACCATACGCTAACAGAAAGATTCGGAAGATATGATAGGAAATATGAAGAATATGTCGAGTATAAGCCCCTTAAAAGGGATTCTGAAGAGGAGGATACAGAACATGACAGTCTAGCTGAAACAGTAAATAATATTAGCTTAGCTGTCCTAGAACGGATTCGTAAGTTAGGAACTATGAAGAGTACTAGGGCTCCTAGTTCCGAGAGTTCAAGCCTCCCCAGTGGGCAACCCACACCGAAATTTCCTGAAGTAAAAATACCACAGTTCTCTGGAAACTATGATGAATGGCACGAGTTTTGGGATACGTTTGATAGTTTAGTACATAGTACTTCTATGGCAACTATGACAAAGTTTACCATCTTAAGAAATGCCCTTAAAGGAGATGCAAAAGACACCATAAAGGGATATCCTGTTGCTAGTGAGAGTTATGATGAATGCATTCAACAGCTGCAAGCTGTTTATGCCAGCAAGGACAGGATTGTACGAAATTTAATGAGGAAATTGGTAAAAATACCAACTCCCTCTTCTAATTATTCATCACTTTTTAAGTTCAAGCAGGAAGTAGAAGCCATTACTCGAAGTCTGAAAAATTATAAAGACATGGAGAACACTGATTGGGTGTTTTCAGAACTCGTGATGATGAAATTGCCAGAAGATGTTGAGAACTGGATTAGCATGAAAATAGACACAAAATACCCTACATATGAAACCCTCTTGAAGGAACTGGGAAAATATGTATATCATATAGAGGGCAACAATCACTAAAGGTAACACAAAGGGAGAGACCCAAACCTCCCAGAGAGATGAGACCCAGTCCTATAAAAAGAATGTGGGTAGTTATGGTGCTACTGCAAATGTAGTAAATAGTAAAACAGAATGTGTATTCTGTGGTTGGCAAGATCATAAGTCTGAACAGTGTAATAAAGTAGTAAGCATAAATGAACGCAGAGACAAATTGAGAAACAATAACAAATGTCTGAGATGTACTCAGTCAGGGCATTATGCAAATGAATGTTACACTCAGTTAAAGTGTAAGAAGTGTAAGAAAAATGGTCATCACGCAGCCTTGTGTTATGAACAAGAGTCAAAATTTCGTAGAAGGTTTGAAGAACCTACATTTCTGAATGAACAGTCAGAAAATGGTTCAAATATAGATGAGTCAAGCAATGAGCAAGAACATTCTGACTCAGGAAAGGACAAGAAACATGTTGGTGTGATGACTATGAAGGCAGTACAGAGGCAAATGGTGAAGCCGAGTTTACCTTCATGTGCTCTGCCTACTGCAAGTGGAAAAATAAGCAGCTCAAAGGGAAATCTTTGGGTAAACACTAGGTTATTCTTTGATACAGGTTCCCAGTGTTCCTTTATAACTAGGGAATTAGCTGAAAGGCTTAAATTAAGCCCAGTAGATGAAATGTCTCTTGGTATTGATGCATTTCGTTCTGAGACGAAGAAAGGAAGTTTTCCTGTTGTAAATGTAGTTATCAAATTGGGGAAAAGAAGAGCCAGAGTTAAATTACTCGTAGTTGATGACATGGTAATTAGCATCCACACTCCAGGACTAGCAAAGGCTGCAAATGTGTTAAAGTCTAATGGTCACAAGTTGGCCGATGAAGATATTGATAGTGATGTACTTGATAACATTGGCATTGTTATTGGTGCCTTACATTTTAGTCAGTTTGTTAGTGGTATTGACAAGTGGGATGTCTATACTTTGATGGAAACACCGGGTGGTGTCATGTTGTATGGCCATATTCCTTGTGATACTCAACATGAACCCAGTAATGTGCAGAGGCATATTGTTATGCGAGTAGGAACACAGGTTTTTCCTACAGCTACTCAAGAGTTGATTGATGAGGCCAAAAGGCCAGTTAATAAGTTGTTGAGTGAAGAGGCCATAGAGCCTGTTAATAAGCTGTTGATTGAGAAGGCCATAGAGCCTGTTAATAAGTTGTGGGAGCCAGAGAGTATTGGAGTAAAGCAAGAAGTGCATTACGAAGATAAAAGTACACTTAGAAGTTTTAGAGAGTACGTTCCCTTGAAGCCTATCCACACTCCTCTCCTACACAATTTTCAGAGTGCCTTTGGACAAATGAAGTCTCTAATAGAACAGTTGGAGGAAATATTGGAGAATGTTCATGTGGGTAATTTGTTGGATGCTTGTACCAGTGAAGAGACACGGTATGATATAGGCAATACTGCAGATGTAGAGTGGGAAAAGGCCAAAATATCACTGCAAGCATTGAATTCCAACAATGCAAGACCTCAAAGGGTACTGGATCAGCGACTTTCTAAAGAATCTAGATCTCCTAACGTATCAATCTTTAGTTTAATCTGGAATATAATTACAGACAAGTTGTCGTTGAAAGGTCCGAAAGCTAGAGATGAAGTGCTGACCAAACAGAAACTTCTGTCACTGGTGGGTATATTTTTGGACCCCTTAGGTCTAATATCACCCTTACTAAGAAGAGGGAAAATTCTTATTCAGAGAGCTTGGTCTGAAAAGCTCTCATGGGAATATCTGTTGTCAGAAGTATACGAAGAGGAATCATCAAATTATGAAAGATATGAACTTCAAGCTGCCCAAAGGGTTAAAGAATTGTGGGCATGCTTAATCATTGATGATAAATTGTAGTACTGATGGGGAGACCCTCCATTTTTTCCTTTTTGGAGGGGCCCAGGATGTCTTGAATATATTTCAAGACAGTTTATTTCTACGTACATTATGAAAGTGTTATTTTGCATATAGTTTCGTTTATTGTAACGTAAGTGCATGAATGTATACTTTTAGACTTAGCATGTATACTTATTAAGTTCTATCATGTATACACGTATATTCGTATGTATAATGTGTAGTTTATTAGGGAGGCTGGCCGTAGAAGACGTGGAGAAAGGAATGTAGGTCACTAATGGATTTTAGCCATTAACCCTTCACCTCCTTGATAACGCTTATTGCATCGCCTCGTTGAACAAAGAACTGTTGTAAGCAAGTCATAGCTCAACTTAGTCCTAGTACCAAGGACCCCGACAAACTAGAGGAGTTTGTGGGACTTTCTTACAAGTAGTTAGTTGCCGTCGTGAGATGCTACGAGGCACTCATGTTTACTGTGTTCATTGACAGTGCTTATAAGTTAAAAGGTTTGTTGTTCTCGTGGGGCGTTACGAGACATTCAAGTAGAAGAACGTGATAGAGATCCGTGGATCAGAAGATACGTTTTTGATTCGGAGTCCCGTGATTGCTGACGACATCAGGGTTATCCGGACAGATAAGTACAGAGTTATTATATTTCTAACAATATTTATAACTACGTGTGAGGGACAGAATGAGCTCATTTAATTGAACACTCGTAGGTAGAATGTATGTTAGAAAATGTATTATTCTGTATGAGGAAGTTTTAATTTAAGGTGAGGAGAGTTTATTTAAATATTCACATATCAGCAGTTCATAAACCCCCATATAAAATATTTGCATGTATGTTTATGCATGTAATATTAATTATATTTTATTGGTAGAGGATTTAAATTTGAGATCGTGGTAGGCCTCTACTGAAGCCGTGTTAGGATTTCCGAATTTAGGGGGTTATAAGATCGAAGGGTAAATAACACACAGGAAATCCTCCACACTACCCTTACATTTGCTATCATTGTTTTTTTTTTTTTTTTGCACACTTTTAATCATCTGCAAACATATTAAAAAATTCGTTTACAGACTTAGGAAGGTCATTTACATATACAAGGGGCAAATTTGTCCCTAAAACTGAGTCCTGTGGGCCCCCACTACTAACCCTTCCTCATTCAGACACTGAGTGTCTTACTCTGACCCCCTGTTCCCTTCCTTCTAAGTAAATCTGTATCCATTCCAAGATATTCCACCTAGTCTTGCCATTATTTGCAGCTTCTTAATATATCTCTCATGTGGGACCGTATCAAATGCTTTCTGAAAATCTAAGAATATGCAATCTGTCCAGCCCTCTCTCTCTTGTAAGAGCTGGCTTATCTCACCATAAAGTTTTAATTAAGTAAATTATACCATTTAATATATATCAGCTTAAAATTAAGTTAATGGCATTTTTAATGCTTCATGTGATGCAAAAATTATTGATGGAAAATTATAAATATGTTATGGAATATTTTATTGATTTGATTTTACAACTATGCCATGACAAAATGAAGACAATCAGGCAAATACAGATGTAACACTATAACCAGACATGCTGAGTTTCACTATACAGAGAACATTCCCACATTCCCATTTCTTTAAATCACCAGCAACACACGCAAAGTATAAGGGAAAAATTCCTTTTCTCTCTGCAACCTGGGACTGCGTATGTATTAGAAATAGCTCTAAAATGTGACTCCCCAATTCCGTGTGGGTATTCCATATCAGTGGTACAAGTCATGGTTATTCTAATCCTATGTACGTTTTTAGTACAGGTATTCACAATTCATCAGTTATCATGCAACCTAAAATTATGACTTGTAGACTTTGAGCCACCTATATCAAGGCACTGCACTGTGCTATGATCATCAAAGACAAGGAGGAATTCAAAGCTGAGACCACATTCTCCATTATTAAGAAAAAGGCCTGGATACTAATATGACAGGAGACAGAGGCAAGTGGAGGCGGCTCGTCAAAATAGCGACCTCATATAAAGACGGCGTAGGAATTTTGATGATTTATTATAAACTTTTTATTTGCATAATTATGACTGATTATGACTATCATATGTTTTACATAGACATACAATAGCCTGGAAAATTTCCTTAAAAAACTTCGTTTTTCAATGTAATTAATATAATTTTGTTAAGATACGTGGATCTAAGCACTCCTACATTTTACATTATTTATTACTGTTTTGGTTTTGCGCTTCTCGTTCAAGATTCGGTCTGGAGCTACGCGCTTCTTCTTGTTCTGGATTCGGTCTGGAGTTATGTAAAATAAACACCTAGTTGTATTAGAAGGGTATTTTTTAAAATCCCTTAATAACAGTAACTTAGTATATAACAAACGGGCTAAAATTTTCATCCAAAAAATAACATAACATAAAATATGTACAATGAAATATTCATGCTAAGTCAGTCGACAACTTTACTTAAAAGAAATTAAATTTTAGAACATTTCACTCAGTGGCAGAGCAGATAGTACGTTGAAAAAAAGAAAAAGTATTATCCTCGCACCACGCAAAACATCAGTTTATGCAAAATTTTCAGACTTGTTGTCATCAATAGGATTTCAACATTCAAAGCATGAATCATAAATCAAAAGGATGAGAAACGATAACCCAACACATTATTTAATTATTCCTCTGCTACACATCATAGACATCCAAGCCCAAACCTATGAATGCTCTTAAATCATGACCCCAAAATTTTTGGTCCCATCAAGTGGGTTAGATGCTAGTCATCTATTTGGGACAGAGGTCACGAAAAAAGAATACCACCAATCTATTTTCCAAGATTTTTTACATGGGATCATAAAATTCATTTATGAAAAAGAGTACTCTAGTTTACTAATACTATGCTGTTTCTAAAATATTTTTTTTTTTACACTCAAAAGGTCACTCCTTGGAAAATTGACACTTCTGTTACTTTTTCCCCTGCAAGGAATATGCCTTAGTAAGCTTCAAGACATGAGAACGAAAGGAACAGAATGGGAGATCTCGGCAGTGGAAAGGAATGAAAAGTGTGAGGTATTCTTTTTCTCTCATTCTCTGCATCATATATTATTATTAATTTCATATTAATGCTGTAAATTTCATTGTGAGATCAGTTTGTGTTCTCTATGCCGATGAAAAGTGCACATCAGGTCATGTGCACCCAGAAACTCATACTTATATAAATATCATTTTGTGTTCATTTCAGAAAATTAGCATCAAGAACTTGTGCTAACCATTACAAAGTATACATCAAGTATATTCGAGCCCTAAAGAAATTGAATATACAAAAAAGACTCGTAGTTAAACTGTTTGATATGAGGCATGCCTTTATACTCGATGATTATTTACTTGTAATAAAAAAAAATTGCTGACACTTATAACTCCTAAGTTATTGAGTTCTAATTTTCTCTCCTTAAGCTTTCTGACCAAATAGCTCCCAGTCCCTTGGGAAAGCCACAGGCGATTCAGGGCTTCTCCCACAGAGCTCTAAGGGGGTGTAAGTTTTGTTGTTGGCGTGCGTGGTTATGTACAGCGCAGTGTCCTTCAATATTTTGAGTGTGAGGTAAAGTCATACATCCTGGGAAGGCATCACTTATGGTGCTATCCAACCTCTGCTGATAGTTCATAAAAACTGAATGGTGCTATATCACAGCCTAGCAAGGTACACTCTGTCCTCACGGGAAAAGGAGGGTTCGAAAAGATGGATGTCAGGTGGCTAGTCATGCTGCTGTATATAGTTACCCGTCCTCTTGAAAACTACTCAAGATTCTAACGTTTACAGCTTTATGGCTTAGAAAATTTCTCTTAGCAATTTTTCTCTTAACAATTTCTTACCACATCTTGCAGAGAAGGCTTCAACAAGATTTCTAGCTATGACATTTAGTTCGTAAACCTCTCATATTAGAGTGCTCCCTGTCAACTTTGTTAAGCCATGGACCTTAGGTAATTTTTTATCCTCGGAGTTCCTCATATACTCTCCTACTAAAAATACTTAGATTTTGGCCTTATTGTTCTCCTAATTTCATACCTCTAGGTATACAGTTAATGCTGGCAAAGACTTTAAGAAGAATTTGAATTCTTCCTGAAGTTATTACCACTTACATTATTATTATTTTTTCTTTTTTGTGGAATTTTAGCTAAATTTTCAAACATCAAGCATGCATAGACAACACCTGTAAGGCCATTTATGTATGCAGTTTATTGAACAAAAGCGGGTCTAATACTCATCCATGCTGAACCCCAGTCTGTAAATGAAGAAATTATACTCAGATTCACCATTTCATCTCAAAAAAGTTTTCATCCAAATGTTTTCATATTATTATTTTTTATTTCTTACACACTAAGAATATCCTTCATGTTTTGTTAAGATTCTGATAGCAATGTAATTCCAACGGAGTTGTCACAGGAGTCCCATATTTTAAGTTATGTAAATAAAGATATTTGCTATATTTGCATTGGTTTTTATTTTATACATACATACATACATACATACATACGAGCTTTGAGCTCTTTCCCGTAAACACAATTAGGTAATCACATACAGTGTTGAGGACTCATTCGGGGCAAGATTCCTAGATTGCGTACAAGGGAATTTCCTACACCAACATGTAATGGAACCAACAAGGGCCAGGGGTGGGGATGAGCCATCACTACTTGATCTAGTGTTCACAGATAATGTGTTGGATATTGAAAAAAATGAGTATGAACCAACAATTGGAAAGAGTGACCACTGTGTGTTGTTGATGGAGCATATCACTGAAGATATTCTGCCTGAGAGTAGAGGCACTGAGGACATGAGGAGGAACTATCCGAAAGGAGATTACATCAAAATGAATGAGCTTTTTGCAGTCATTGACTGGAGAACCTTATTTTAAAACAAATCTGTACAAGAAATGAATGACATATTTTGTGAGAAATATGGAAAGATAGTAGATTGCTGCATGCCTTTCACCAAAGTAGGTGTAATTCATGCCAGAGAGAAATGGTTCGATAATGAGTGTGAAAGAACTAAGGAGTGGAGAGACAAATGCTAGAAAAGGTATAGGAGGAAAAACATAAATGCCTGGCAAACCTACAAAAGAGCAAGAAATGACTACCTAAGTAAGAGAAGAGAGGCAGAGAGAGACTATGAGAGGGACATCACCTGGAAGGCTAAAGAAAATCCCAAGCTTTTCTACAGCTTTATCAGAGGAAAACTGAAGGTAAAAGAACAGGTTTTAAGGCTTAAAAGAGAGGATGAAAGCATCACTGAGACGGATGAAGAGATCTGCAAAGAATTGAACAAGGAGTTTCAGTCAGTATTTACAGTAGAAAATACCCCACCCACTCAGATTGCAGAGATAGAAGCTCAAGGGCCGGTAATAGAGAATATTAACCTTACAGCCACAGAGGTATGCAAGGCGCTGATGGAGTTAGATATTCATAAAGCTACATATCCTGAAGATATATCCCCTCATGTACTTAAAAAATGCTCAAACTCAATATCAGTGGCACTAAGTATCATATTTAAAAAGTCACTGGAGTCAGGGGAGATTCCAAGATGCTGGAAACAAGCAAATGTGATACCTATCTTCAAAAAGGGAAGGAGGGACACGGCTCTGAACCATAGACCAGTTTCCTTGACCAGCATAGTTTGCAAAGTTATGGAGAAACTACTAAGGAAACATACCTCTCTTCACTTGGAATCTTTCAACTTTTTGCCAGTGAGGCAACATGGCTTCAGAGAAGGCAGATCAACAGTAACAAACTTATTAGAATTATATGATGAGGTAAGCCGAATCTTACAGGAAAGAGAGGGCTGAGCAGATTGCATATTCCTAGACTTCCAGAAAGCGTTTGACACTGTTCCACATGGGAGACTTATTAGGAAGCTGCAGGCAATGGCTAGAATAGGTGGAAATGTCTTAGAATGGATAAATACTTACTTAGAAGGAAGGGAACAGAGGGTTAGAGTAAGACACTCAGAGTCTGAATGGAGAAGAGTTAGTAGTGGAGTTCCACAGGGTTCAGTTTTAGGGCCACTTTTGTTCCTTGTATATGTAAATGACCTACCAGAGTCTGTAAATTCATTCATGAATATGTTTGCAGATGATGCAAAGATTGTGAAGAAAGTAAGAAACGAGAACAATGGTAGAGAACTTCAGGAAGATCTAAATAGTCTGCATGAGTGGTCAGAAAAGTGGCTAATGAAATTCAATACTTCAAAATGTAAGGTAATGAGAATGGGTACAAGTGCAAGAAGGCCCAAGCTTGACTACTCGTTGGCTGGAGTACAACTTCAAGAGACAGAAAATGAGAGAGATCTAGGAGTAAACATACTGGCAGATTTGTCTCCAGAAATACATATAAATGGCATAGTAAGGGCAGCATATGCCTTCTTATCAAATATAAGGGTAGCCTTCAGGTACATGGACAAGGAAATGTTCAGAAATATCTATGTAACCTATGTGAGGCCAAAACTCGAATATGCAGCACCCTTTTGGAATCCGCACTTGAAAAAGCACATAACTAAGCTTGAAAAAGTTCAAAGACATGCCACGAAACTGGTGCCAGAAATACGCAATCTCAGTTATGATGAGAGGCTGAGGGAATTAGACTTACCATCACTCGAAGCTAGAAGATTGAGGGGGGATATGGTGACAGTCTTTAAATTCCTTCATGGTTATGATAGAGTGGATAGGGCTCGATTTTTTGATATGGCTGGCTCTAGAACTAGAGGTCATAGTTTGAAGCTTCGTAAGAAAATGTCTTTGCAGGATGTAAGGAAATACTTTTTCAGTGTATGAGTAGTTGATAACTGGAATTGGCTAAGCGAGGAGGTAGTTAATGCTATCTCAATCCATAGTTTTAAGGACAGGTATGATAAGTCTCACTAAGTATAAAATGGAACCGATGAGGAGACGGGAAGATACGAGCTTTGGGCTCTTTTCCGTAAACACAATTAGGTAATCACATACATACAAATATATATATATATATATATATATATATATATATATATATATATATATATATATATATATATATATTTATTTATTAGTCACCGTGGCTCAAGCGGTAGTGTCCGCTACTCTGAGGCATTAGGTCGCGGGTTCGCGCCCCGGCACGGTCTGAGGTTAGCAAAAGCATTCACTGAGGGTAACGATTACACCTGCCAAAACAAGTCCTTCGCAAAAAGCCAACCGTCCTAGCCCTTAGTAGAAAAGGGAGTCTGTGACGTAAAACTGGAATTTATATATATATATATATATATATATATATATATATATATATATATATATATATATATATATATATATATATATATATATATATATATATACTTAGAGAAAGTTCAAAATAACTGAACAAATGAAAAAATTAAACCAAATAAAGTAAATAAATAAACGTCCAATACTAAATGAAAGATGTTATCATGATGACAATATTCCTTATCCGTCCTGGTGTCGTACTCATACAAAAAAAATGTATCTTACTGAATCCCACTTAAAATGAAAACACAAAAACAAAATCAAAAGGAAAAAAGGAAAAAAGTAGCAAGATAATTTTATCCCTTACAGATTAATATAAATTTTGGTCAGTTTCTTCCGATTTATTTCCTCCTGGAGGTGTTGAGATGATCACTCAAAGTGTACATTTCCGCTTCTATGTCCTCCAGCAATTGCTGTGCCTGCAAAAATATGGCTATTATTCAGTCGCTAAATTGGAAAAATATTGCTGATTTTCAGTCACGAAATAGCCTAATGCCATTCAAGTTAGCTAAAAACATATTAACTTCATCTATAATCGAGCTTGGAAGAGATAATTCTGCCCTGTGTGGCATAATCTCTGTTAGCAGGAGGGTCTGTCCTTCTCTTTCAATCTTTTTGTTTACCTCATTTACGTGCTTTACCCACCAATTCCTTCCCCACCTCTTCCCCCACTCTTCAGTTATGACACCCTGAATAGTGCTAAGAGATTGAACTCGGTACCATCACTGATTTCCTCCTTTTTCTATCTGTCTATCTATCTATCTATCTAACTATAATCTCTGTGTAGTAAGGTAGAAAGAGTTCCAGACTCATATTCTTTGCATGTTGTAAGAAAAAAAGGAGGGACAGAATAGATCAATACCCTGCTACATTATTATCTTTGTTACAGTTGAGTGTCCACCCTTCTGGACAGTGGGATAAGGCACATTGCTTAAAAAATAAAAGTCATTAGAAGGGACAAAAATAACTCATAATATATTAGGTATCCCTCCTTTTTCCCTGGTGGTGAGGGTGAAAGTGCTCCCACTTGTATTGTCTGCATGTCTTAAAAACCCACTAAAATGAATAGGGGAGCTGAGGGCTGGCAATCCCTCTTTCCCTGATTTTTTTTTTATTTATTCATGCCACAAACAACTGACAGAGGAGTCAAGAGAGGAAAGGGTATAATGAAACCCTGTTATCTCAATATTTTGCTACAATTATGGCCGCTCTGCTGAGAGAGAGAGAGAGAGAGAGAGAGAGAGAGAGAGAGAGAGAGAGAGAGAGAGAGAGAGAGAGAGAGAGAGAGAGAGAGAGAGAGAGAGAGAGAGAGAGAGAGAGAGAGAGAGAGAGAGAGAGATAACCTACCTCCAACTGTGACTGAAGAAGTGCACTATCAACATTAAGACCAACATTTACAACACCCTTGTAGCTTGCAAAGGAGAATCCTACTCCAACCAGAGCTCTGTTGGGTACCCAGAAGTGAATATCTTCAACTCTGTCACCCCAGATAGTGATTTCTTCCCGAGGTCCTGTTTAAGTAAAGCGTGATGCACGTAAAAATATTACAAACATAATGAATATATCATCCGTCTTAAAGTAATGAAATACGCTACCAAATAATGCTTTACCTATGACTATGCTGCCAGTTGACCGTAACTCTGTCTCGCATAAAATCAAGCTTGTGATAGCCATTTCTAAGCAGTGCTTAGGAGTTTTTTTTATGGTATCTATAATGAAAATACATGGTGTGTCATATCAAAAGCCTATAAATGGATACATTTTAGCTTCTCTCTATTGCATTGACCTCTAAAAGGTGTATCAAAATAGTTAATTATCGACAATTCAGCAGCTTCTTGTCATAAAAGAGGATAATAAGATTCACTATCTCAAAAAATAATGTCATGAGAATTAGCAAAAGTGCAATAATGTCCAAGCTTGAGCATTCAGTAGCAGGAGTGGAACTTCAACAAACATAGGGCAATAGAGATCTAGGGGTAAACGTACTGGTAGATTTGTCCACGGAAATGCATACAAATGGCATTGTATGATCTGTATATGCTTACTTAGCAACCGAAAGCGTGGGGCTCACTCACATGGACGTAGAAATGTCCAGAAAATAGGTAATTACCTAATTGTGTTTACGGAAGAGCCCAAAGCTCGTATCTTCCCGTCTCCTGATCGGTTCCAATTTTGTACTTAGTGATACTTATCATACCTGTCCTTAAAACTATTGATTGAGATGGTATTAACTACCTCCTCGCTTACCCAATTCCAATTATCAACTACTCTTACACTGAAAAAGTAATTCCTTACATCCTGCAAAGAAGTTTTCTTAAGAAGCTTCAAACTATGACCTCTAGTTCTAGAGCCTGCCATATCAAAATATCGATCCCTATCCACTCTATCATAACCATGAAGGAATTTAAAGACTGTCACCATACCCCCCCCTCAATCTTCTAGCTTCGAGTGATGGTAAGTCTAATTCCCTCAGCCTCTCATCATAACTGAGATTGCGTATTTCTGGCACCAGTTTCGTGGCATGTCTTTGAACTTTTTCAAGCTTAGCTATGTGCTTTTTCAAGTGCGGATGTGACTCATGTGAGGCCATAGCATGAATGTGCGGCCCTAGCATGGATGTGAGGCCCTATCTGGAATCCGAACTTGAATATGCATATAAATAGGTTGGAGAAAGTCCAAATACATGGTACAGAGGTAGTGAAAGAGATACGTGATATCACTCATGAGGAAAGGCTGAAGGAGTTAGATTTACCATCACTTGAGGCTAGTAAAAATAAGGCAAATGGTGACGGTTTTTAAATATCTTCATTGTTTTGACAGCTCGGATAAGGGGCCATAAATCTATATATATGACTCTAAAAGTACAGGTCATAGTTTGAAGCTCCGAAAGAAAACTCGTTTTTTTTTTATGTCAGAATAGTTGACAATGGAATTACTAAGCGAGGAAACAGTAAATGCTAAATGCATTCATAGTTTTAAAAATAAATATGAAGTGTTAGTGAGTAAAAAAAGCTGAAGACAGGGTCACATTTCCGTGAACACAATTAGATTAATACAATTAAGTAAATACAAGCTCAGGTCTCAGTACAGGCAATAAAATCCCTTTCTGCAACTGCTTTGCAGTAGCATATTAAATATATATGAAATTATCAGATCTGGCCATCAAATGTTGCTGAAGAGAATTGCGATGCTCTTCAAAAACTATTTTTACTGAGATATTCACAAATATGGCCTTTAGTAATAACATCTCTTAAGAAGGCATGTCTCTTATGAAACAGTAGTGCGAAATCTTAAACCTTTATAATAGTCACTGAGAGTGTATATATATCTATAAATCTCACAAATGATATCTTACCAGCTACGTACATCTGACTAATGAAATTAGAATCTTGTTAGATACTGCAATGAAGTTTGTTCACAAAGCTATACTTCATCTACATACCTGGGACATTGCTTGCAGCCACAGTGACTCCTTGGCCAGAGAGAAGAAGCTCTGAAACTGATGCAGGAAGCACCCCACTAATGGCTTTCACTACTGAAAACACGGCCATGAGAGTTGGATCCCGTTTCATACCATCCAGTAGAATCTGAGATCAGAGATCATATTGATAGTTCTTTAATACACATAGACAAATAGCCTGCATTTATTGCGATGCTTACTTAACAATATTCATGATTCTCATTAACAGGGATAAGTAATCATCTCGCATTCTTGGAATGGTACGATTCTCACTGACGGGAATAATTAATTAACTCGCATTCTTGGAGCATGATAATGACTATTATAGCTATGCATAATCACCTAATAATATCTACATATGACGAAGATTCTTGCGTCTGGATATAATAGTCCTGCATCCCTTTCAAGACGTATTTAATAATAATGATAACATTCATAGTTAGGCAGAAACACTGCATTCCCTGCAAATTATATTAGTGATGATGGTGACTTACAGGTGGGCATAGGTATTTACTCTGCATCCCTTTCAACGTGTAATTAGAATAACTGGGTCTTTTATAGCTAGGCATATACAATCACCCTGCATTCCTTACAATATGTTCTGCTAAAATGATATCAATTCATGCAAAACCAGTACCTTAGTAGAGCTAAGTCTAGAAGTTGGAGAGTGAGTGTGACTTGCAGGTAACTTGACTGTTGCGACAGAAAACTGATTTGTGAGAGATTGTGGAGATCTTAAATCATGGAAGCTTACTGGCACGACTGCAGTTACACTGCCAATATCTTCTGACCTGAAAGAAGGATTTCCATTGTACTGATTATTCATGCGTTGCAGGAATCTACTGCTAGCTTGCACCGAAACCCACGGAAAAGTATTAAGGTACAACTATGCAAAATAATCTACTAAAAAAAACTAGGTGTGGGTTCTTGCACTCTTTCCCATTTTCAGTGCTTTACACTTTGAAGTCCTGACCCTTAATAGCTGCTTAACAGACCACTGTTGTAGACTGCTAGGGTTTTCCTGACTTTCCTTAATACTATATACATATTTAGTTCTTTTCATAATTCTTGCATTGTCTGTATATCTAAAAAAAATATATATAGTTCTTGGCAGAGCCTTTACACACGTAAGGTACGGAAGTGGCCTTTAATTTTTTCTCGAAGCAATCTTACTGCTAACCCTGTGGAAATTAATTACTAACTTTCCTCCAGCCTGACACAGGATGGCTTACACTGACACTCTCCTCTCTTCCATCTAGTTAAGTGGTTATCCACTCCAGGAAGTTTTCACCTATTCTTGCCATTACTTGTAACACACAGCAAGATAATTTCTTACGTTTCCTTGTGCAGCTTAACAGAGATTTTTTTGTAAGCTACCACAAGGTGACTTCAAAAATGCATAGATGAGAACCAGTCATATATTTATACTCACAAGCGAGTGAAGTGTTTTGAAAGGGCAGCTGAAAGGCATGACATCAAAACATCATTAACAGTAGCACCAGCTGCTGTTTTAATCTGTTTCAGTACTGATAGTGGAAGGCCGCGTGATGAGGCAATAATCTGTGATGGAGAAGAATAAATTTTTACCATAATTAGTCACTTCTTATGAACTGCAGGGCAAGCCAATATGCCTATATCATATCCTTAGTGCTTGAAGTTACTACTCCATCACTGATGCTAATCATCTAATAGTATACTCACTGTGATGTGATCAGTTTTACGTCACGGACTCCTTTTTCTAATAAGGGCTTAGACGATGCCTTCTTGCAAAGGACTTTGGTTTTGGAAAATGCTACCAATATCCTGAATGAATACCCTTTCAAACCCCAGTCCATGACAGGCTGCGAACCCACGACGTGATGAATTAAAGTCGCAAACATTACAGCTCCGCCAAGGTGGCCACTGCGTGAAAATGCAATGATGCTTCTCATATTGTTCTCTTTATATCTTCAAGTGAACTAGCATAACGGATTTTGTACTGATTCTATTTTAGCAAAGTCATTGTTATAAAAGTTATAAGAGCTAATTTGCAGAATTGCTGCTTTGATTACTAGATATTTTGTTTTGTTTATGTGGTCACCGAGGCAAAGCGGTAGCGTCCCCGACTCAGAGGCATCAGGTCAATGGTTTGCGGCCCATCACAGGCTGAGGTTAGCAAGGGCATGCACTTAGAGTAGCGATCACACCTAGTAAACGAAAGTCCTTCTCTAGAGACAATGCCCTAGCCCTTAGAAAAGGGAATCCCTGACGTAATATCGATCACACATTTTTCTTGGTCTACAAGTCTGGTAAGCATAATGATAGAGGCAGAAAAAGTAGGAATAAAGCATTACAATGAAAGGAATAAATTAAACCTTGTACATGACACTAATCAAGTGAAAAGGAAAATTTAGCGAATTAAAATAATTCCTATATTCCCCAGACTATATTTTGATTTTCCTTCCAAAATCAGAGGCAAACCAAGATAATGAGATAACTATTAGGATCCTCATCTTCCTTATCCTTCCCCGTAAGTAAGAAATAAAAAATCTCTCTTACCTTATACAGTATATACAACTACTCTTTCGTTTTTCATAACGATGCATAAATGGAAGATAATGATTATCTGCCTATACTTGATTGCTGTTGTTTCTCTAATCTAATTTTTTGTTGACCCGCTCGTTTACTGTGTAAACATGCACTCCTTTTACTGCTTTAATTGAGAACTATTTTCACTAATTGCAAATACTTTCTTTGTTCTCGTCATTGGCAAATACATTATATTTGCTTCAGTTATTTTAATGGATTGTTTTGACTGAACTAAAAGCCTAAAAGAATTGTAGTAGTTAATACTCTGAAAACATTTAACAGAAATAAGACACTGACAAGGACCAAAGGACAGGACTACAATGAAGACCCCACTAGTCTAATAGTTAACAACAAAATCAAGTCACTGTTACTATTTTCAGACATGGAGACGAGAAGTACCTTACCTTTTTACCTGAGAGCGAGCAACCATGAAGGGAATTCTGATCGAAGTTAAGGGCCACTTGCATTAGTCCAAAAGGTAGCATCAGTGCTGACCATATCATCATTGCTATTCTGTAATGAAGCACAGAAGTGTAAACACTTCACAATGCTTACAAAAATATTTTTAAGGGGGCTAGAATACTTCCTCCGTGTTAACCTGAGTATCGCAAGAGTCGACTAAATGAGGCGGAATGAGGTGACTGGGAATCCCCTCCTCTGTATTTTCTGTTCCCAAAGAGTCAAGAGTATTTTGCTTTGACTCAACCACTACCCTTATAAGGGAAAAATGGCTCATGTATATAGCTAAATAAGACTTTGAACAACAATACCAAGTCATTGAAAGTATGCAGTCAATCACAAGGAATGTAAGGCTTCAAAAAGAAGCAATTAAATTTCTGAGAATATTAGATGCATGTACTTGAGAAGTTCTTTCATCACTGTTAAGTACTTAGGGTACACTTTATTAAAAACATATGTGCTTGGATATATATATATATATATATATATATATATATATATATATATATATATATATATATATATATATATATATATATATATATATATATATATATATATATATATTATATATATATATATATATATATAAAAGATATTCATTCATCCAGCAGGGTTCTTCTAAAATTAATAAAGGACTACATGCATGCCAGTAAGAAAATGTTTTAGATACCAAAAATGTATATAAATGGATTGTGATATTTCACTGTTTTCAAATGAAACAGTTATTCGACAAAATAAAACACTTAATTATACCTTTAACCAACAAACCCCTATAACCTAACCTAATGAAATCCAATATAAAATAGTCATTTGAACATGCTTATATCCAATGCTGCATATGTGTTGCATTTATGTGTTAAAAATAAGAATTAATTAAATCTATTCTCATTCAAATTAACATTACTTTAGTCATTACATCAGGAAACCTAACAGTGACCCTGAAATCATGGTAAGAAATGGAGCGCCACAAGCAGCATAAGGCTCTCTCCCATAGATAAGTTTTCTCTAAATGAGTGTACGAAAGCGCACATTTAGCGACCAAATTCCTGTAAGACATCACGTACCCAACAAAGATATTCCCAATCCGTGGTCCTACAGCAGGTAGCTTGATTGGAGAATCTACCAAAGTCTCCACACAAAGGCGCATAAGAGAAATACCGTCACCAATGGCATGATGAATTCGAATCACAACATTGTACCTGGAAGTAAGTCAGATTTGTCCACAATTCTCTCGTAATAGAGCCATTCCTCTTAAAGTCATCTTTCTGATATTGCAATAAAAATCTTATTCATTTAACTGTTAATATTTAAATGTTCTACCCTCTCATTTACCTTCCATCACCCCTGACAAGGAGCAAAACCTCCCAGGGAGGACTTTCCGTGGAGAGCGTTGTAGCGCTTCCTTCGCTCAAAAATCTGTGGAGAAGGCTGTCAGCATGTTTACGTGATGCTTCTTCATGCTCTTTTGATTCAAGATTTTGTCCTTTAAGTATTAAATCTTCTGAATGGTCCTTATAAAACGATCGGAGGTCTATCACTCGCACATGATCATGAATATCGAAAGATCTAATATCTCTCCATATGTAATAGCCATATTTTTTGGAAAATGTCTGTCTGAATTTCTTGAATTTGTAATTCCCTTTCTCATCTAATACATTCAGTATCTTGTCAGAAATGTAGTTACGAATCTTTTCCGCATCTGGGAATCCATTAAGTAGCAAACCTATGATAATAAATGGGCGACTTTCCTGTGTTTCTAGACCCCAGACACCGTCCATTCCTTCAGCTTTAGTGCCAGAGTGCTTAAACTCCAAATAATACATGAATTGTACAAGATATGATATGATAGTGAACAGGGATACAATGGGAAGCACCAGTGGCAAGGATATCAGCAAGAGACAAATCCCTACAATAGTCTTGAAGATGTTAGCCAGAATTATATCAGTAAACCTAGAGTCCCATTTTTCAGAAAGAAGATGGCCTGGACGATAATGATTACGGAATCCGTGGAAACTCCTCTGCAGCACCAGCAAGGACAAGAAACCCAACGACAGGCCCTGGAATTCAGTATCAAAAAAGTCTTGGGTGTCATTTCGTGATGATTCCGTTTGTCAGGCCGCATAGCACTCGCCAAGCGGCCTCATCTCACAGGTACTGTGTGGAGATTTGTAGCTAGTGGATTGGTCGATGCAGCGACTGTTTCTTCCCATCTACCTCCAGACTCTGGAACTCGCTTCCTCCTTCTGGCTTTCCTAATTGTTATGACCTTTCATCTTTCAAAAAGCAGATCTATCGTCATCTCAGGGCCTAGTCCTCCATATATCTGGGTCCTCTGTACTTTGATTATTTTTTCAGTCTGTCGTTTTCCTTATGTGACATGTCCTCATCTCTGGTTTGTCCTTAACCTTTTTCTTTTCCTTTGTCTTGGTATATTCTCGTGCCCGGTGTTACACTCAGAAAAAAAAAGGCTCACTTTATACACACATAATATTTGATGACATTTCCTTCCAAGAAGCCAGGTATTTGTTTATCTCTTGACTCACCAATAGGGGTGCTCTCTCCCTTCCTCGTCCTCTATTTACTCCAGATCCCCTACCTACCACACTCCCAAACTGCACCTCATCTTTACCTTTCAGTTTAGTTCCAATCAGTGCTAACACATCCAGCCTTCTTCTTACAAACATTCTACCAACCTCTTCACCTTTTACTCTTACTAACACTACAAACATGCACATTCGGGGAACCAGTCACTAGGATTCTGTCTAGTGTGCTCCCACCAGAATCTCCCAGTGTAGATTGACTTATTCCAACAGAAAATATAGAGAGCAATCCCAGTCTCCCCACTCCACCCCACTTTGTCGGCTTTCACCACACCCAGGAAAATGCAAAAGCGGCATTATCATAGGCAGAGATACACTAAAGAAGGTAAGCATTGGATACAGAGGCAGTCCAACACCCCAAAACCTACCTAGTTCCGAGAGTGACAGAAATTGTAAAGTAATAGATAGGAGTGAATAAGGGAGGCAGAGGGCTCCTTAGCACCTCAGTTGGATATAATACACTAAGCACAATACGGTAATTATATATATATATATATATATATATATATATATATATATATATATATATATATATATATATATATATATATACATACATATATATATATATATATATATATATATATATATATATATATATATATATATATATATATATATATATATATATATATATACATACATATATATATATATATATATATATATATATATATATATATATATATATATATATATATATATATATATATATATATATATATATATATATATATATATATATATATATATATATATATATATATATATATATATATATATATATATATATATATAATATATATATATATATATATATATATATATATATCAGTTACATTACCATGTAAGCACAAAAGAGTATAAGCATAGAGACAAAACAAGGATTCGAACCTAATGCAAAAGGATTCTCCAACAGTGCCTATAAGGCATTAACAAGCACTGAACTACCAAAATGAGTATATTAAGGGATGTAAAAACATGTACGTACACTGACTCTACAATGCTATTAGATTAACAACCACATTCTCTTACAGTTATATAACACAAAATACAACATTAAAACAGTTTTACAGTATGGAGGTATATTAAAGAATGAATGGGCCCTCATCAATATTGAAATCAAGTGCGCTCCTCCACAGACTAGGATCTAAAATCAAATCCCTACAGTCATTTTCACAATATCTTTTCATCAGAGCAACTTTGGAACAACTATGAGTTGGTAGATGGTCTCGCATCAGCAATTGCCTGGTTGCCCCTGCTAGCTCAACGAACTCAGTGATTCAACTTTAGCTGTACAGCATCCTCAGAAGTTTGGCATTTATTAAGAGCAATAATAGCCGTTGTTCAGGTCTCATACAAAATTTATTAAGTAAGTTGTTGTTCAATTGGAACTGAAATTTGGATTTTTTTGTTAATTCTCTTAGGATACATATTCTGTAGAGTCAGTTGATATTGTCCTATTTTTTTAATATTGTCAGTTCATCAAAGGGCACAACATTCGAACCCTGGACAGTTGTAGTTATCTGAATGTTGCATGTAAAATAAGAATAGAATGTATATAGTATATATATATATATATATATATATATATATATATATATATATATATATATATATATATATATATATATATATATATATATATATATATATATATATATATATATATATATATATATATATATCCATAAATATCGTGAAGGGATGTAAAGGGCTGGATCAGCGAAGAATATTAGCTGTTGATCCATCCAGAACTTCAGAAGTAAGTCAAAGGTGCTCTTCCTAGATCTTATAAAATCCCTCTTCTAGCTGACATTAGTACATTACCCTATGCCATCAATGGTAGCTAAGTGTGCACTAGGCTCGAATCAGCATGAGGGGGCAATTATAAAAAGTGCTAATTTCATGCACGGATTTAAGGAAAGCTGCAAGAACTGTTAGTGAGTAAAAGAGACCGAACAGGAGACAGGGAGTTACGAACATAGGGTTCATTCCAGGAAACACAATTAGGTAAATTCACTTTAGGTTAATGCACATTCTTGAATAGTAAAATATATAAGAGACTCGTTCTCAAGTCAGACTATCGCACAGTACCTTCTGCTTCTACGACCTCTGATGAAATGAGGTCTGACCACTGCTAAGCTGTTCGAAAGGAACGTGAACGCATGACATCCCTCTTCGGAAGCCTTGGCATTGGATTTACATTTTTCTAATTGCATTGACTTTTTTGTGTTCACAGGAAAGAGCTCTGCGCTCATAACTTCCTGTCTCCTGGTCTATTTCAATTTATTTACTCACAAACACTTCCATTTCATATCTGTCCTTAAATCTATGAATGAATTTAGCATTTGCTGTTTCTTCACTTACCGAATTCCAATTATCATCTATTCATGCTCTGAAATCATATCTTCTTCCCTCGCGAAATTAATTTCATTCGAAGCTTCAAACTATGACTTCTACAGTTACTCCCTATCCAACTGCTAAGGGTATGAAGAAATTAAAAAAGCATTATCATACCTCTACTGTTCCTCTAGCTTTGAGTGCTGGTGAGTCTAATGCCTTCAAAAGCGTATGTGTTATCAAAGGAGACGACAAAGGCTTATCCATTGTTCTTCAGAGATGATATATACATATATATATATATATATATATATATATATATATATATATATATATATATATATATATATATATATATATATATATATATATATATTATCATAATCATTATTATTTTTCTGTGTAAATTTTATACACCTAAAATCCTAAAACTGGGGGAATGACTCAGTTCCGGTCCCGAATCCAGATAAATGTTTAGTACTAGTGTCAGGAAGTCAATTCGGCATAACGCATTAAATCAAAGCCCATTCTCGTCCCTAAGAGGCTAGTAGGAAACAGCAACCCCCATCTCAGTATTGGATGAAACGTGAATTAAAAAAATTATATACTCTATACTTTTTCATAATATATTTAGAAGCTTCAAGTGTCATGATTATTGTTGATCTCTCTCTCTCTCTCTCTCTCTCTCTCTCTCTCTCTCTCTCTCTCTCTCTCTCTCTCTCTCTCTCATATATATATATATATATATATATATATATATATATATATATATATATATATATATATATATATATATATATATATTGAATGCTCCTGTTTTTTTTTTTAATTCTTTGATATTCATTACACATCTTTTATTATCCCATCATATATTACAAGTCACAACACTCCCTATCTCTGTTTCTCATTGCTTTATGTTTTCTTCGTGCTCAGGCCGATTAGGGGAATTTTGTTTGCCTGCCCCGGTCTCACACTGATAAAAAAAAAAAAAAGACTTTTGAAATCTTGTATGCAATCTTTGATGTCACTCCATTATTTTGTAAAGCACTCTCATGGAGAGCAATACTTCAACTCCTTATAAGTCGAGCCATAATTCAGTTTTGTCTGTCTTGGCCAAATATCTTTTAGATGATGCCATCTATAACATTTTGAGTGAGTGCAGTTACTATCAAAATTCAGGTAATGTCAAGTGTTTTATGGAGGGCGTTTGTTCCTTTGAGGTGTCTTCCCACTTGGAGTAAAAGTATTAACATTTAAATCATACTTTGAGCTAATTAGTATTGTTTACAGTACTGTTTACTGATTTATTTATTTAAAAATGTTTATAGGATAGTATGTGTAAAATGTGTGAAGGGGTAATAGTTTAGATATTTGCCTAGTGTGAATAAATTTAAAGTTTATCAATTTAATGACTTATGTGTAACACGGTATACTGTTGCTTGAAATTCCAATAATAAAAAAAAAAAACAAAAAAAAAAAAAAAATATATATATATATATATATATATATATATATATATATATATATATATATATATATATATATATATATATATATATATGAGGCGTAGAGTCACTGTCCCTCCCCAGAATGAATAAAGACATTTGAAGCAGATGCTAAATTAGAAATTCATGGCTATCATACAAGTCTCAAACATTTTTAATACATGTAGTATTATTGTAGAAGGTTTCTGTGGAACCGCTTTATCAAAGGATGATGGTTACTTAAAATCTTTTCCATACCTAATATAAGAGGGAGGGGGGTTAAGAATACTTCCTCCGTGTTCCCCTGCGTGTCGTAAAAGTTGACTAAATGGGGCGGAGCGAGGGGACTGGGAATCTTCTCCTCTGTATTTAATTCCCACAAAATTTCAAAGTATTGTCTTTGACTCGGCCACCCTCCTTATAAGGTGGAATATGGCTTTGGTATATATATATATATATATATATATATATATATATATATATATATATATATATATATATATATATATATATATATATATATATATATATATATATATATATATATATATGTATGTATGTATGCATGAATGTATGTATGTGATTACCTAATTGTGTTTACGGGAAAGAGCCCAAAGCTCGTATTTTTCCCGTCTCCTGATCGGTTCCATTTTGTACTTAGTGAGACTTATCATACCTGTCCTTAAAACTATGGATTGAGATAGCATTAACTACCTCCTCGCTTAGCCAATTCCAATTATCAACTACTCTTGCACTGAAAAAGTAATTCCTTACATCCTGCAAAGAAGCTTTCTTACAAAGCTTCAAACTATGACCTCTAGTTCTAGAGCCAGCCATATCAAACTATCGATCCCTATCCACTCTGTCATAACCATGAAGGAATTTAAAGACTGTCACCATATCCCCCCTCAATCTTCTAGCTTCGAGTGATGGTAAGTCTAATTTCCTCAGCCTCTCATCATAACTGAGATTACGTATTTCTGGCACCAGTTTCGTGGCAAGTGTTTGAACTTTTTCAAGCTTAGCTATGTGCTTTTTCAAGTGCGGATTCCAAAAGGGTGCTGCATATTCGAGTTTTGGCCTCACATAGGTTACATAAATATTTCTGAACATTTCCTTGTCCATGTGCCTGAATCTACCTTTACATTTGATAAGAAGGCATATGCTGCCCTTACTATGCCATTTATATGTATTTCTGGAGACAAATCTGCTCAGTATGTTTACTCCTAGATCTCTCTCATTTTCTGTCTCTTAAAGTTGTACTCCAGCCACCGAGTAGTCAAGCTTGGGCCTTCTTGCACTTGTATCCATTCTCATTACCTTACATTTTGAAGAATTGAATTTCATTAGCCACTTTTCTGACCACTCATGCAGAGTATTTAGATCTTCCTGAAGTTCTCTACCATTGTTCTCATTTCCTACTTTCTTCACAATCTTTGCATCATCTGCAAACATATTCATGAATGAATTTACAGACTCTGGTAGGTCATTTACATATACAAGGAACAAAAGTGGCCCTAAAACTGAACCCTGTGGAACCCCACTACTAACTCTTCTCCATTCAGACACTCAGTGTCTTACTAAAACCCTCTGTTCCCTTCCTTCTAAGTAAGATTTTATCCATTCCAAGACATTTCCACCTATTCTAGCCATTGCTTGCAACTTCCTAATAAGTCTCCCATGTGGAACAGTGTCAAACGCTTTCTGGAAGTCTAGGAATATGCAATCTGCCCAGTCCTCTCTTTCCTGTAAGATTAGGCTTACCTCATAATAAAATTCTAATAAGTTTGTTACTGTTGAACTACCTTCTCTGAAGCCATGTTGCCTCACTGACAAAAAGTTGAAGGATTCCAAGTGAAGAGAGATATGTTTCCTTAGTAGTTTCTCCATAACTTTGCAAACTATGCTGGTCAAGGTAACTGGTCTATAGTTCATAGCCGTATCCCTACTTCCCTTTTAGAAGATAGGTATCACATTTGCTTGTTTCCAGCATCTTGGAATCTCCCCTGACTCCAGTGACTTTTTAAATATGATACTTAGTGCCACTTACTGTTGTGAATACTATCTTTTAATTCTACTGCCTTACCAGCTAATCCATCAGCATTTGTGTATAACAATCTTAATGAGGCCCCATCCCCTGATCTTCTGTCATTATCTTCTTTATCTCCCCTTTGTCTGGAAGAACTCTGAAATGAAAATTTTTCTTCTCTTCTTAATTTCTTTCCTCATTTAACCTTCTTACCTCTTGCAACAAGTTTTTGATCTTTCCCATCTCTTCCTGTGTTCTGTATCGTCTAATGAACACTTCTTTGAATTCTTGAAGGTCGTTTAGACTCTTTTTTTCTCATCAATATTTCTCTACAAATTTCCCCTCTCTCAAAGGTTACTTTTGTTAGTCTCTGCTTTCCTTCCCTTGAATATTTGCCTAGTTGGTGAATGTTTACAATATCCTCAGGACCACAAAGTACTCCAAGCTTTCTTATCAGGTCTACAACCCTAGCTTTATTTTCTTCAAGTCTCCCCTGCCATGTTGGCTCCTGGGATTCGCTTATGCCTGAGATTACCACTGTATGTGATTACCTAATTGTGTTTACGTGAAAGAGCCCAAAGCTCGTATCTTCCCGTCTCCAGATCGGTTCCATTTTATACTTAGTGATACTTATCATACCTGTCCTTAAAACTATGGATTGAGATAGCATTAACTACCTCCTCGCTTAGCCAATTCCAATTATCAACTACTCTTACACTGAAAAAGTATTTCCTTACATCCTGCAAAGAAGTTTTCTCACGAAGCTTCAAACTATGACCTCTAGTTCTAGAGCCAGCCATATCAAAATATCGATCCCTATCCACTCTGTCATAACCATGAAGGAATTTAAAGACTGTCACCATATCCCCCTTCACTCTTCTAGCTTCGAGTGATGGTAAGTCTAATTCCCTCAGCCTCTCATCATAACTGAGATTGCGTATTTCTGGCACCAGTTTCGTGGCATGTCTTTGAACTTTTTCAAGCTTAGCTATGTGCTTTTTCAAGTGCGGATTCCAAAAGGGGGCTGCATATTCGAGTTTTGGCCTCACATAGGTTACATAAATATTTCTGAACATTTCTTTGTCCATGTGCCTGAAGGCTACCCTTACATTTGATAAGAATGCATATGCTGCCCTTACTATGCCATTTATATGTATTTCTGGAGACAAATCTGTGATTACCTAATTGTGTTTACGGGAAAGAGCCCAAAGCTCGTATCTTCCCGTCTCCTGATCGGTTCCATTTTGTACTTAGTGATATATATATATATATATATATATATATATATATATATATATATATATATATATATATATATATATATATATATATATGGATGGATTCGGTTTTACGTCACGAACTCCCTTTTCTCCTAAGGGCTAGGACGGTTATCTTCTTACGAAATTCTTGTTTTGGCAGATGTAATCGTTACCCTGAGTGTATGCCCTTACTAACCTCAGTCCGTGACGGGGCGCGAACCCTCGACCTGCCGCCTCAGAGTCGCAGACGCTACCATTTTGCCACGGAGACTACTATATATATATATATATATATATATATATATATATATATATATATATATATATATATATATATACCCACTGAGGGAGGGGGTAAGAATACTTCCTCCGTGTTCCCCTGCATGTCGCAAAAGTCGACTAAATGGGGTGGAGCAAGGGGGCTGGGAATCCCCGCCTCGAAATTTTAATTCCAACAAAGAGCTCAAAATATTGTCTTTGACTCAGCCACCCTCCTTATAAGGGGGAATATGGCTTTGGTGTATATATATATATATATATATATATATATATATATATATATATATATATATATAATATATATATATATATATATATATATATATATATATATATATATATATATATATATATATATAATATATATATATATATATATATATATATATATGTATATATATATATATATATATATATATATATATATATATATATATATATATATATATATATATATATATATATATATATATATATAGAGAGAGAGAGAGAGAGAGAGAGAGAGAGAGAGAGAGAGAGAGAGAGAGAATGTTAATAGGATAAGAAAAGCTCTTATCAGCACCTTGACGTTTTCAGTTTTCTTTAGAAATGAGCTTAACCCTTCTTAGGATAGTGACACCATTACATAAATGAGTACATATGTTTGTTCAGCGCCTTGCATGTCATTGTGAATCCCCATTGAAATGGAAGTGGACACGATCAGGTTGGAACTAGGGAATTAAGGTTGAAAAAATAAATTATATATATATATATATATATATATATATATATATATATATATATATATATATATATATATATATATATATATATATATATATATATATATATATATATATATATATATATATATATATATATTAGTCATGAGGTGCTATGATAAGGTTTATTTTAATGAAGATAATTTTCTGCAGGACAAATGGTTTTAACCATTATCTAAGGCTCAGGTCACTGAGATTCTGGTCTTCAATAACTTTTCCTATCTTGTACTGTAGACACACTACCTTCTGAATTGGCAGGGATGCCAAACTTTAATTAATGTTCTAGACTTTATATTTTTCCGTGAACAATTATGGCACACTCAATGTTTTCTATTACAACTTCAGAGTTCAGTGTGAAAAACCGTGTTCTAAGAAATAAACTGCAATGAATAAACATCCATGAGTGTGCATGTCTGAATGATGACCAACTATTTTGGGCATGAATCAAACACTGGGAATTATTACTTTAGAACCAGCGTAAGCCAAGATGTTTACTCTAATAATGGTACTAGGGAGGCAAATCAAGTTTACTGTATTAGTTTCTATTGGATAAATGGTGAGGGTGGAGTCAGAGAGCGCATCCGGCCAGTAAAGGTAAGTCAAATCCGCAAACTAATTTTTTAAGATACTAGAGAAACACTGATCTCAAGGAATAATAGTCTGCCAATAGAATAAAAATGAAATGTTGTCACTATAATCAAGGCCTCGTCAAAGAAAGAATATCAACAATCTAGAGAAAAGCATGAAGTAGCTGAATATTGTAGCAAATTAGGAAAAGTAGAAGAAAAACAGCAATAAAGGAACATTAGCTTGGAGAAAAAAAAAAAATTGCTAGTACCACAGGAAAGGAAGACAAAGAATCAGCTCATGGTCTACTGCCTCTTCTTCTTCTTCTAGCTTTCTTGTAGTATGTGCAGCTTACAAACAAAGATAAATATAGGTAGAGTGCACTTTCTCAGCATCTGCTTATTACGGCTTAACTGGCTTAAGAGGTCACTCAATCCTGTTAGCTGTACTAACAAGTACAGGGTTAATCCTTACTGTTTAGTTTTTCTTATTGACGTCTTTCTAGCTATTAAGAGATTTACATAAGAAAAAAATGAAATGCTTCCCATACCAAGGACAATTTTTGAGCTTTTGTTTCTCATAGTTAGAAAAGGCTTATGTAATTCCACGTTGAGTATTCTTTTTCAGTTTCCAGTACATAAACTGCATTCTTGAGATGGATTTGAAAATGTCATTTTTTATGTGAAAACCGGTTCTAAAGGTCAGTACATGTATTGCAAACTGAGTACTAATCTAAGCCATGGCAAATGAGGTCCATAGGTAAATAGTAGTCTTAAAGTTATCAGCAAAATGATAATAATAATAATAATAATAATAATAATAATAATAATAATAATAATTATTATTATTATTATATTATTAAAAATAATAATAGTAATAATAGAACAAATGCACTTCAATAATGAAATTTTATGTCTCCAAATACCTTCCTTAGTGGGAATCGAGCCTGGGAACTCAAAACTAGAACCCCACAGCTTAATCCACTGTACCACAGTACTAATAAATACAGAATTAATTTTACAGTTGCATGTTATCCACAATATACGTAATATATACATCATGAATATATTTCATGATGTAATGGGTGGTCACAACCGGACTAAAGAAGGGAGGCACTAGGGCTTTGTCATACCTTGCTCATCCACTCCCCATTTATCAGCCATCTTATAACACCGAAAAATATTCAGGGAAGAAGGGGATTGTGAGCTCTTTGTTTCCCTAACACATGTAATTGGATGTTATGATATAAAAGGAATACCTAGGAAGTGTTCATACAAGCGAGTTGGGTACTTTTTAGCGCTAAACTGTTTAGGCATTGCCCTTTTTGCACTAAGTTAACCTAACCAAAATACCTAGTGCCAATCGGGCAATGACAAAAAAGTTTAGTGCCAAAAGGGTGGTACCAAAAGGACAATACTAGAGTCCCATTCTGCAGACAAGCAAGTTATTGAACGACGAATTTCTGTGTAATGCAATATCTAAATTTAATTAAAATTCATAGCCATTATGGTATTATATTTCTTTATTTGAAACACAAAAGTCCTTTGCCTGAAATTAGCTTTTATTATAAACATTCAATCCTGATCTGTAGAGCAGTATTATTTATATATGCACATATAAATGAAGCCGTTTCTTCTCTGAAGACATTAACATGAGATGCAAAGTTATCAAAGGCTGTGCAGTTGCTACAAAATTTATATACTATCATATAATATTAAAACCAGCAATAAGTCTTTACACATGAATATGCAACTTTGTTTGTTTCTAAATGGAACTGAAAAGATTATGCGACACTTATAACAATTGTTTTACAAATAAATGTGAATAAAATAATAATAAGAAGCTTACTGTATTATAGGGATATCTTAACATTCAGTTTTAACATCACCTGGTTAGCATTGTTCAATACTAATATAATTTATTAAAATTAAATTCTTTAAATGTGTGAAATTTATTGAAATTTTACAAACTTTCATTTACCTAGCCTTCTTGAGTACACACTTCCATGAAGAAAAACAAATTCTATTCTAGACACAGCAATTAAAAATCTGTCAATTGAAGCAAACTGTAAACAGCCTCCTGAGTCTGTTCCACAGTTGGAACCTTAAAGGGACTTTTAATAGGACTCCATGATGTAGAAGCTGCTCCCTCTATACAAGTACTTTGAGAAGGGATAACTTGAATGTCTTCCAACTGTTGTTCTTGTGGTTGATCGGTCTGCAACAATTCTTGCTGCTGCTGATACAGTTTAACCTGGTCAGCATGATCCGTACGAATGTGTTCCAGCACCTGTGTCTTCTTTCCATATATCTGACCGCATTCTTCGCACTGGAATACGGGTCTGTTTCCAGAGTGAATTTTCAAGTGGTTACCTAATCGACGAAGAGCGTTAAACTTACGTCCACATAATGTACACGTTATTTCCTTCTTACACAACTTCTTTTCTCCATGTGCATATTTTATATGGTTTTCTAGAGTCTCATGTGTCTTGAACCTTCGTTTACATCGGTTACATTCGTACCTTTCATTTGCACGTAAATATCGTAAGTACGGCCCTCTATTCTTTTTCTTTTTACCTGGTACTACAGTCACATCATCAGGAGAATTTTCACGGTCACCTTTTAACTTAGTTTCTGAATGTTTTGTGTCCATGTGGTAAGTAAGTTGATACCTGGAAAAGAACACCTTATAACATTCAGGGCAAATGGCAATATTACCAGATTCCTGCTCGTCCTCGGAATGTTGCAGAATGTGATGACGGAACTCGTTGGCAGTTAAACAGGAAGAGGAACACACTTTACATATGAAAGGTTCAACACCCTCGTGGTTTTGATTTATACGATGTAAAAGTAAATGATCCTGAGTATAGAAATATATGTTGCATATTTTACAATTTAGTTTCAAATCTTTCACAGTTTTAATTTTGTGAGCTATTCGAACGTGTTTCTTATAAGCATCTTTATTGGTGAGTTTGTGACTGCAAAATGGACACTCGTAAGGATGATGATTACGATGCTTATTCATATGATCAAATAGCTGGTCCAGAGTGGTAAAATCTAACTGACATATTGTACACATAGGGGACCGTTCACCGTGAACTTGTCTTTTATGATTTTCAAGTGCCCCTTTACTAGAAAGTTGGATTTCACACTGATTGCATTTCTCTTTTAATGAACCAAGATGTCCTTTCATGTGTGTGATCAGAGATAAGATAGTTGGGGCACGGAAGTGACATACATTACACTTCTTCACCAAAGATCTCCCTAAAGCATATGATGTTGGAGGCAGGAAATCGATCATCTGTATAAATGTTTCCTCTGTAACTCCAATACTGGACTTTGATTCCTCTCTCTCTTCACATTGCCATCTAACCCTCTTTCTTTGTCTGTCTAATGGCAACTCTTCATCCAAGTCAGAGTCTTCAACACTGCCTTTTCTACCCGTGGGAACATTGCTTGAAAGTATGTCATTCACATTTTGCATAAAGAAATGTCGAAGGTTACTGAAGCTCATCCCATTCCTTTTAATTGGCTGTTTCAAGATCTGTGAGAGACTCTCTCCCATTATCTAAAACGAACAGTCATAATTAAGTATAGTTCTATATAAGGTCTTACACAATCACAAAAAGTAAAAATTACAGAGAAGTAGAAGTGGATGAAAGTGTGCAGGTACCAGTTATTGAAAATAAGGGAGATGTGCAAAGATACAGCTATTACAAAGGCATAATTTGATCAGCCGCAGCATGAAGATATAGGAAAGGGTAGTTGAATGTAGAAAAAACTGTTGCATGCCAACTTATATCATATTTAGAGTCAAATAGACTATTATCTATTAACCAACATGGTTTCAGACCGAAACTCTCGACGGAAACTGCACTGCTCAAAGTTACGAATAGTATCTATAATAATATAGATATGAAAAAAATATCTCTGCTTGTATTATTAGACTTATCAAAAGCCTTCGACAGTGTAAACCATGAAATTCTTTTAAGTAAATGTACTAACCTAAATATTGATCCGAACTGGTTTAGCGAGTATCTATCTAATCGTAAACAGTCTATATGTCTTAACAACATTATCTCTATGCCAAAAAATGTATCATTTGGTGTTCCACAGGGATCAGTACTTGGTCCTATCCTCTTCTCCATCTAAGTAAATGATCTATCTTCTTTCATTTCTGACTGTCTAGTCGTACAATATGCAGATGACACTCAACTACTCCTTAGTGGTGATATTAATAATCTCCAGGAGCTAACTTTAAGAGCAGAAAACACTCTGTCAAAAATTAAAACCTATTTTCATGAAATTGGGCTGTTAATTAACGAAAGTCAAACACAAAGCATGTTTATTGGTTCAAGGTTCCATATAGCACAAATTCCAGAAAATACACCAATTAATTTTTGCGACAATATTATCACACCTAGCAAAACAGTCAAAAACCTAGGAATTCACTTTGATAACTACATGTTGTTTGATTCCCACATAGATAAAGCATCCTAAAAGGTTACAGGAACAAAAATGTACTTATCAGGTATAAAAGACAATTTTGAGACTACCACTCAAATAACTGTTGTTGAATCTCTAGCCCTAAGTCACATTAATTCCTGCACAACTGTTTGGGGAGCTACCACTAAGACTCAGATAAACAGAATACAAAAGCTTATTAATTCTGCAGCTCGAGTTGCCCTGGGAGGAATAAGAAAATATGACCACATCACACCAGCTCTCAAATAACTTGGGTGGCTGCGGGCAGAAAATAAGGTCGCTTATGCTATTTATGGTTTTATATTCAAAATTTTGGACCATCATTATCCTAGCTGGCTATTTGATTTCAAAACAGTCAGGGATATAAGGGGAACCAACACTAGACAGAGCAGTGAGCTCTTTATTCACAGAATAAACACAGAAGCAGGTTCAAAGATGATCACTATCAAAGGGTCAACACTCTGGAACAATATTCCAGAGCATCTTAAAAATGCATCCCCCTTCACAGCTTTCAAAGGCAAACTAAATAGTTTTCTTTTGGACAGATAGTTGCTGCTTGTTAAGAACTAATTATTCTCATTGTAACGAAAACAAATATGGAAATGATGCCGATAATAACAATAATGTATATAGTGTTATTATTACTACTTTATTATTAACATTATTGTTAACATTTTTATTACAGCATTATTATTTTCTATGAAAGCTACATTTAATTTAACTATATGTATTTTATTTATTAGTTTAACTACATGTCTACTTATAAGTTAATTTTACTTTATTATGAACATTACTGTTAAAATTTTTATTACGGTATTATTATTTTCTAGGAAACCATTATTTAATCTAACAGTATGTATTACCCTCTTACTTATTAGTTCAATTATATATCTACTAATAAGTTACTTTTAGATTGTATAAGAATAACCATTGTACAAAAATGAAAATAAATGTTTGTTTGACTGAGAAGAGATGCGAGGATATGTTAGTAATAATATGGTTTCATGCCAGGAAGGAGCACTATGAATTCATTTTAGATCTAAGAGTACTGATGGGGAAGTATAGAAAAGTCAAGTAGGAGTTGCATTGTGTGTTTGTAGATTTAAGAGAAGGCGTAAAACAGGTTACCAAGAGAGGAGTTGTGGTATTACATGAGGAAGTTAGGACTAGCAGAGAAGTATGTGATATGAATGAGGACAGTGTGACTGGGGTTGAGGTGTGCAGTAGGGTTAAATGATGGGTTTGAAGTGGATGTGGGATTTCATAAAGAATCAAGCCTAAGCCCTTTCTTGTTTACAATGGTTATGGACAGGCTGACGGATAAGATAAGGAAGGAGCCACCAAGGATGATGATGTACTGCTGATGACACTGTAATCTGTAGAGAATGAAGGGAACAGGTTGTTGCAAACCTGGAAAGGTGGAGGTATGCATGCACTGGAGAGAAGGGAATGAAAGTCAGCAGGAGCAAGACATAGTACACGAGTGCAAAAGAAAGGGAGGGTAGTGGAATGGTGAAGTTGCAAGGCACAGAATTGTCAAAGTGGATGAGCTTAGGCATTTGGGATCAAATGCTTAATGTAATGGAGAGTGTGGTAGAGAGGTGAAAAAGAGAGTGCAGGCAGGATAGTGTGGATGAAGTGACAGGCAAGAAATGTGACAAAAGGGTACCTGCAAGAGTGAAAGGTAAAGTTTACAAGATGATAGAAACACCAGCTAAGTTGCCTGGTTTGTAGACAGTTCCACTGACAAAAAATGACAGGTGATAGCACTACGGATGCCATGGTTTTCATTGGGCTTGACCAGGATGGATAGGATAAAGAAGGAAAGGACAGGTATGATGGTTTTAAGACATGGTGAGATGTGTGATCGAGATGTTTTGGGCATTTGCTGAGAAGGAAGAGGGATGCTGAGAGGATAGATCTGCCAGGCAGGAGGGGTAGAGAAGGACCAGAAACGAGGTTTATGACTATGGTAAAGGAGGCCATGGTGTGGGGTGTAACAAAGGAGGATGCAAGGGAAATGGCAATATAGAGACAACTGATATGTGGTGACTCCTGACGGGAGAAACCAAAATATTAGATTGATTGAAAAAGAAGATAGACTTAAGCAGAGCAGAATCCTATAAAAGTTCAAAGCAAACATGAAAAGTCTTATTTTGTTACCCAGCAGATTCTGCACAATTCTATAGATATGGAGCAACTTATACTCTACATATATTAATCAAATTGGTAATTCATATATGAAATTCACTACTGCATTTTTGAAGACTGAAATCCATACATAATATAGTCTGTAAATGTAAGACTACATAAAACTAAGTTATAATATTGCAGTAATAACATTTGACGAATTTTGAAAGTACATAAATACTCACCTTTTCATACACAGTATCAGCACTGTTGGCACCACTCATTTTTGAGATCTTCATTAAACAGTTCATCTTCTTACCAAGAAGAGCGCATGCACGGCACAAAGCATGGACACCAAATACAGATCTGTTACCACGAGTAAATGTTGAAGCTGGAGCCCCGCTACTTATTTTCACCACACCACGACACGACTTTGAAAACATACATTCAAACGGTGTTGATACAAACTCGCCTTTTTCATTACAATATTGCCTTACTTGACTATAATTATCTATTGAATGTTGATAGGGCGAGGGTTTGAGACCAAGGCATAATTTACGATCTCTAGATATGCACTGAAAGAGAGAGTTTACATCACCAACTGTCCTAAGCTCTCCTGACTTCAAAAGCCGGCTGAACCCCCGCAGAAAGTAAACAACTGGAGAGGGGTCATTTTTGTAAACTACTTTAAAAGCAAGATCGATCATGACCTCACCATCGACTTGGTAAAAATCAAACATTCTTTTCACTTCCAACCAGCTTTCATTGTTAAACTGAGTCACTAGTCCTTGAACTCTGCTATCCTCGGATGCAAACTGAGTAAGGTACTTCCACACATCTTCAGGACTCAGAATGGTATTAATATCAGAGGGTGCTGATTCCAAACGCGATAATTGCAAGTCTTCTTTAGAATTGCTATCATGGCTTTCGTTTACCTCTCTCCCACAGGTTGTTGCATTCAAGGTAACCACAATACCAGCTTCACAACCAAATCTCCCTAAATCTAGATCTTCAACATCGCTTACTGTCTCCTCTAATAAGAATTCTAAGTCATGATTCTGATCAGTTAGAGCATTTTCTTTTCTCTTACTTCTTAAATTTTTCCGCTCAGTCATATAATCATTAATTTCTTTCAAGTCGTTCTCTAATTTGCCTCCTCTTAGTCCTTTTCCCCGTTTTCTACCCCTTCTTCTCTTACCAGGGAGCTCCACTTTCTCAATATTTAGCAGAGTATTTGAATTAGTAGTCTCTGTAACATCACTGAAATCCAAAGTTAAATGTATTAGAGTTACATGAACTTCTTGACTATTTACATATTTGAAAATCCTCTCAGTGTGACATACTAATGGGCAGGACATATTTGCAAGCTTGCGAAACTCATCAACAGCAAACTTGCTAACCTGTATAACAAGGCCTTCTTCAATATTTAAGTCAATCATTTCTCTATTGCTGTCATTATAAGTTTCAATTATTATGACGCCATTATTATTCTTTTCTTTGGTATCCATTTCCAATACTTGCTCTGATGAGCTTGCAACTTGGAGTAAACCAGGCATCTGCATAGAAGTAGCTCCTCCTTGCTTATTATTTTCAGTTTCTTCATGTAACAGTGGTGTCTCAGTCAATCTTATGCGCATCAATTTTGTTTTTAATATTTCTTTCTCTTGACCAGCATCCAAAACTTTCAGTCTGTCCAGGGCAACTTTTAATGCCCCGTAATATCTGGTCTTCTTTCTGTAATTGGTAATGATGGACTTCTGCAACTGCGACACATCACTATCGTCATCTATGACTACAATTTCGTGGGTTTCTTCTTGCTTGTCAGCAAGCCACTTTGGTTGTGCTGATAAAGGAGGTCTGTATATGACTATTACTGAATCATCTGTGAGAAAAAAATAAAAAACAACTCAGAAAATATCTTTTTTCAAAACGGTTTAAATCTGCATTCATAATTTTCAGATTTTATATATATATATATATATATATATATATATATATATATATATATATATATATATAATATATATATATATAATATATATATATATATATAATATATATATATATATATATTATAATACAGTGCTCCCTCGCTATATCGCAATTCAGGGCATCGCGGAGTTTTTTGAAGAAAAAAAAAAAAATTAAATGATTGTGACACCATGACGGGCCAAAAAATAATAAAATAAAACAGCGTTTATCTGGCCTGGGAACAAAGAATACATAAAGTAAAGTGAAACAGA